>LNAC01000774.1:221869-250703 GCA_002007465.1 Ailurus styani
GGAAGGGAGGGGGGAAGGGGGTAGGGGAGGAGAGGGAAGGGAAAAGAAAAAAGAGCCTCGATCCTAGAAGCATTACTCCACAAATAATAACCTCCTACATTATTTTTAAGAAGACTCACCTTCTTTATGATAAGGCTTCATTTTCCAACTCCAGAATGAGATCCTTGGTTTTTATAAACTTAGAGAAGAGAAACATTCCAGTTCCTAAAGAAAGCTACCCAGGAGAGAAGTGGAATGAGGCAGAGCCAGTAGCCTGGCCCTATTGGTATAACACAGACCTAGATGTGTGGAAGCATCGTGAGTTTCTCAGAGGACGAGACATTCACGATGATATATTTTACTTGTACCCCTTGCATTGAAAGTTTCTCTTCCTGAGTCTTCCAGTTTTGCCAATACAGGCAGCCACCATCCCTCAGACCTGCTGCTAGTTCTTTATATAAGGAATTTCATGCTTCGGGTCCGTCTCCTCATAACCCGCCCCTTTTCACTCAAGTCAGGAAGGGGCAGTGATGTTCCAGAACTGGAAAACACAGGCTTATTAGAGCTGATTATTAAATTTTCAGGAGTTTTGTAAGCCACTGTTAAAAATTAAATTGTATAAACTTAGAACTAAGTAAAATTGGTTGCAGAAAAGAGTAGCAGATGCTCAACACTCATCATTTCCTCATTATTTTATGACTACCTCTACCCTGATACGTCCCTTGTATCTGTATAGTGGAAATATCATACAATAGTGTGCAAGGATATTTCATATCCCGCCCTGTCAGGCTGGCAGCTTGAAATCAGTCATAGATTTATAACATTGAACTTGGTAAACACAAAAAAATTGGGGCTTTTTTATTTTCTGGAGAGCTGGTTTTTAAATGTTTACGATCACACCAGAGGCAAAGAGCATATGAATAGATATCTACTCCTTTGCTGATACCTGACAAAACAATTACTTAAGTTTACATGACTGGCTAGTGGGACATTTTGCCATCAACTAGCTATTTTTATAATGCTGTGAACTCTGATACACACAAGTGGATTCCCTCGTTCTCTCTTTATCACCAGTGAAAATTGTTAAGTCAGTAGCAATAAAGAATTAGGTTAGGTTTCAACAAGAAATAAAAACTATGCCAATCAACTGTGTGGGTAGCACTTTATACTGTTAGAAAAGGAGTAAAGATATGAAACTCATAAATCTATTGCATGAATATATCAGACAAAGGTGGAGAAAAAGCCATCACAAGGGGAGGGGCTTAAATTGTGCTGTGTGGAAGGAAAGGAATGTTCTGAAATAAGGAAATGTACTGCATGGGTTCATAATTTCATAATAATGTAAGCTCATTATCAAGAGTCTGGGATATTTTTGCTGGGCAGTGAATAGTTTGTTATCGGTAGGAAGAAGGCTTTACTGAAGATACAGGAGTTAGATCACAGAAGAATGAATGAGGGATTGCTTAATTACATGCACTCACATTCAAAGCCAGGCCAATTTGTTGGGGGGAGGGGGTCCCTTGTGGGTGCCTTTCTGTATAGTGTCCTTCCACAGAAGTCACTGAGCATCCCTCCCTTCCTGGAATCCACACCTCACACCCCTAAGCCTCAGTGTCCCTCCCTAAGTCCTATAACCCCAGGCCCAAGTGCTTGTTCTAGAATAGACTCTTTTCTGGATGATGAATCCTAACAAGATTTTTCCTTGGAGGATAAGGTGTATGACAGTTTAAAACGGGGCTGGCACTAGGATGAGGCAAGTGGGGCACTTGCTTCTGGTGCAAAGTTTAAGGGGCACCACAAACCTTTAGAAGCAATATAAATAATATTTTTAAATTAAAAATTTTAATGTCTGATCCATCAGATTTCATGCAAAGAACCCACAATTTTTAGAATATCAAATTTTAAAATAATGACAGGATCATAATTTAGTAAAAAGGGTGGGCATTCTCGCTTGTAAACCAGTCTTCCAAGTGGAACGCTCTTGTTCCCATTCTCTCTTGGCTCCTGCGAGAGTTTGCTCCGTTAGCCATTGCCTCTCTGCCCTGGATTTTCAGCTTCCTCTGAAAGAAGGCGTCTTCTCCAGAGAAGCTCAAGTTGCTTGCTTCCCTCCTAGCTAGCACCTCCCTCATACTTTCCTTTTACACTAAGAGCTTCTTGAAAAAATAACTCCTGCTCAATGTCATTATGTTCTACTCTCCCCTTTGGCATTTCCTCACAAGACAATGCTGATTATTCCCATCTTCTCGAGAAATCTCTTCTTTTTTGACTTCTTTGATACCACACTTCTATCATTTCTCCTCCTGTTTCTCAGCATTCCTTCTCAGTCTTGTTCTCAGGCTCACTTATTTCTTTCTTTCCTTTCTTCAAATATTGGTAATCATCAGGTGCTGACCTCAGTCGTCTTCCCCTCACCCCCAACTTCCTGATGACCACATCAATTCCCATGATATTATTGTTATAAATCAGTACACGCCTCTTTTCCAGCTCCAAAATCTCTCCGAGCTACAGTTTCTTATATAAACCGTTCACTAAACATCTCCTCTTGGCCATTCCCTAGAGATATCTCAAACTCAGTATATCCAAATTGAAATCATTTGCCACCTCCCCAGTTTGTTTTCCCTGTATTAAATATTTGGTTGGATGGCACAGGGAATCAAACAAGAAGCCTGGAGTTACTTTAAAAAAAATTGAGAAATAATGGACCTATTGTATTACTTTTTAGGTATACAACATAATGATTTGATATATGTATTAATATTGATCACCACAATAAGTTTAATTAACATCCATCACCATATATGGTTATAAATCTGTGTTTTCTCATGATGAGAATTTTCAAGAACTATTCCCTTAGTAACTTTCAAATATACAACACAAGATTATAGTCACTGTGTTGTATATTACATTTGCAAAACTTACTTATAACCAAAAGTTTGTACCTTTTGAACATCTTTACCCATTTCACCCTTCCTCTACCACCACCTCTGGCAACCCCCAGTCCATTCTCTGTATCTATGAGCTCAGCTTTTTAAAGATTGTACATATAAGTGAAACCATAAGGTATTTGTCTTTCTCTGTCTGACTTACTTCACCTGGCATAATGCTCTTTAGGTCCATCCATGTTGTGGAAAATGGCAGGATTTTCCCTTTTCTGTGGCCAAATAATATTCCAGTGTGTGTGTGTGTGTGTGTGTGTGTGTGTGTGTGTGTGTGTGTGTGTGTGTGTGTGTGAGATAGTTTTATCTATTTATCAGTGGACACTTCCTGGAGTCACCCTTCAGTTTTCCCTCTCCTCAATGGTCTGGAGCTCTCTCATCCTGTAAGCTCCCAGGGATGCCTCTGCCATAAAATGGAGCTGTCAGTGCAGACCCCAAAACTCCCTTCAATATCTGCTCATAGAATCTTTAGGACACCTGCTCTCTTGAGAAGACCTCCCCCCAAGTTTTCTTCCCAAGATCCTCCCATCTTAATATTCCTCTCTGTCCTCCTCTGCTGCTCTCTCCCCTGTACTCCCTCTGGGCCACAAATACTAGCCTTCCTGTTTCTCCCTGGACCTTTCTCCTCTCAGGTATTCGCATGGCTCCCCACCTTCCCTCATTCAGCCATCTGCTGATGTAAAACTCTACTAGAGAGGCCCTCCCTGACCACCTCACATAAGAACAGCAACCACTGCCCTC
The DNA here is from genome assembly GCA_002007465.1 of Ailurus styani. Lineage (NCBI taxonomy): Eukaryota > Metazoa > Chordata > Mammalia > Carnivora > Ailuridae > Ailurus > Ailurus styani. The sequence goes on from LNAC01000774.1 coordinate 225,526, forward strand.
CTATCTTCCAGTGCTTCTGTCCTGCTCCCTTTCTCTCGTCGCACTTACACACGCCTGACTTATCCATATTTATCTATTTGTTTCTTCTCCCTTCCCTGTTAGAATGTAAATTTCTTGACAGTAGAGTCTATTCATCACCTAGAACAGTATTTGGCATTTAGTAGATGCACAATAAATACTTGTTAGGTGAATGAATGATGAATTCCTGTCACATCTACTTGAACATTTATTGTCTTTCTTAGTTCTCGCTTACACATATTCAATAAATATTTACTCAGCCCCTCCTGTGAGCCCTGCTTAGTGCCGGGTGCTCTCCATTCTGTTGCTCTCCAGATGTCATGGTCTCCAGCCTGGGCTCTTCCAGTTATCCCCTAACTGGTCTCCCTGCTTGCAGTCAGGTCTCTGCTTGTTCTTCATGCTGCTGCTGAATGATCTTTCCAACTTGGCTCAAATTGATAGGCTCTTGGTGAAGCCTTTCTCAATAATTTTGGTGGAAACTTGACCTTCCTTGTGCCTTAGTGTATCTTGTACAGATGGTTATCATGGTGCATACAGCGTGACACTTCACTGCACACATTTACACATCTGTCCTGCTCTATTTGACTGCAAACCCAGTGAGGACAAATGCTATCATTTATTTGCCTCTGAGACTTATTCTTATCCTGTGTAACAAAGCGCCAGGGCTATCATGAATGCTTGGTAAAAAATTTGTTGAATAAATTAAGTTGAATAAATAGCATATTCGGTGAATTGTCTGTCTTTATGCCAGAGTCCAAAGCACTTATACATACATCATAGTATGTTTTTCTAACTTACAAAATGATGTGACCACACATCTCTATATAATAGGTAAAAAAAATAGCTAGTATTATCTCTAACTGAAGAATTGCATTTATATCTGCTTCCTACAGAAAAATTGGATTTATATCTGCTTCCTAAGATTAATTTGCACCCAAAGCTGGATTGATAGTGTCAAGTCCAGTGTATAGATTATTGCATTAGATGCTAAAGGATTAGCAAAGCAAAGTAGAAACATTCTCTGCCTTTAAGTATCATACTAACTCTGAAGAAGAAGACAATACACATAGAAAATACAGGTTCATCAAGCACTTTAACAACCCTAAAAAGGGACCACCCAAATATTAAGGCAGAAAAAGAAAAAATGCTGAAGGGCCCAGCTGAACTTCCTCCATGGGAGGTCAGCATCTTTATGCAGATGACAGCTGTTCTACTCAGAGGGCTGTACTCCAAGGAGGAGACAAGTCACCTCTTCCAAGCCTGTAGTGCTCCCTCACGGCCAGCTGTCCATGGTGTGCACAGAATCACAGAGTTCAAGTCTGAGCAGCACTTCCACCATTTACCTAGAGGGAAGATGAAGCAGGTGGCAGAATACATGGGAAATAATGATGGATTCCTAGTGACTCGTCTAAGTTAACTAGGTTAACTAGATTAAATAGTCACCAGGTTAACAGCAAGACAATAGGTAGAAGGTACCATTTTGAAGGAGGCTTCTAAAAAGGGCTAAGATGATATTTCTAAAATGAAATCAAAACTCTACCAACTATCTAACTTCAAAATTGTGAACTCTGATTTTCTGGGAAAGGATTATGTTTTTAAAAATGGGGTGGGGAAAGAAGTTAACATTTACAGATACTTTCCGTGTGTTTTGAACTATTATTTTGAATCCTTGGTCTCAATGCATCCTTACAACAATATTGCAAGATAAATGCTACTGGCTCTATCTTTATAGATGAAGATATTGTGAGAAAGAAAGGCTCATATACAAATATTAATTACTTGCTTCCATCAGCATGGTCTCATGGAATTTTATTTTGTCCTATAGGTTATAATCTATTAATCTCATTATATATTTTGTGGCTTTTCCCAGCTTTGACCACAGGAGTGCCTTCAGATGAACTCTTGTGGCCTTTTCCCATGCCCCCATCAGTTCTTTGAGCATTCCTTTACTTTCTGGCACCACGAGATACTTCAGATACGCTTTGTTTACTTTTCTTGCCTCAGCTCTGGAATCAGCCAGGGAGCCCTGGCTCCTTTTATTGAAGAATGAAGTGCCAGTTGGGCTCACTGAGGTGTCACTGTTCCTGAGCTCTTGTAGAGAAAAGAGAGAAGAACTTTGTGCACGTATATTTGTATATACAATCCATACACACTCATCTCTATCTTTTTCTCTGTCTCTCAGTGAAGTATGAGTTCATACTGAGACCTCTGATTCCTAACCATCACCTCATGGTTCATTCTAGCCTGCCTCATTCCTTTCTCCAAAAGTGAAAAACTAGTCTTTGATTATCGAGGGTATATTCATTTATTTGCTCGATTCTAGAATACACATAATTATTGAATTGCTAACCTATACCCCAGTGAAAAACAAATTTAGTAACTAACAACCCAGTGTTTTGTTTTTTTTTCTTTAGCCTTGCAATATAGAGTTCAAAGACTGTTTTCAAATTTGTTGTTGAGTGTATTTTGGGTTTCCTCTGCTTCCTGATTTAACTATTTATTGAGTATGGCTAACATCACTCATGGAACTACCATGATTCCTGGAGTCAGAAATAAATACACACACACACACACACACACGTATATATATATATATATATATATATATATATATATATATATATATATATATATATATGGTATACTCCAAGCAGTGTCCCTTCCCTCAGCTCTAACACCTGTTGGCATTGTCTACCCAGTCCCTTCCCATTTCCTCTAGGTGACCAATCTTCTTAGTTCTGGTTTATCCTTCTTGTGTTTCTGTTTGCATGAGAATATATACATATATTTTCCCATGCTATATTATATGCATTATGATACTCTCTTGCACTTGGATGTTTCACTTAAAAGTATATCCTAGAAATTAATCCATATGAGTTAATAAAGATCTTCCTCACTTTTTTTAATAGCCTCATGTACTTTACTATATAGATACACCCTCCACACAGTCAGTCTTTAATTCATGAGCACTTACATTGTTTCAAATATATTGCAGTTATAAATAATGCTGAAATGAATAACTGTGTTCCTGTACTTCTTCATATTGTTAAAGATATATGATCAGGGTAAATTCCTAGAAGTGGGATGTAATTTTGTTAGATATTGCCAAGTTATCCCCCCATTGGTTGTACAAGTTTACATTCTCCTAGTGGTATATGAGAGTGCCTGTTGTTCCATAGCATGGCCAACAGAATATATTGTCATACTTTTTAACACCACCAATTACATAGGTTATAACTTGTATCTCAACATTGTCTTAACTTGAATTACTCTAATTATGAGAAACATATTATTGAACATATTTTCATATACCATGGACAATTTTTATATCTCTTGGGGGAATTGCTATTTGTATCTTTTCCCATTTTTCTCTTAAGTTCTTTGTTCTTTGTCTCTCAACTTGCAAAGGAGCTATTTAGACATCTTTTTATAGATGGGTCATTTGAAATTCTATATACATTCTACTGCTCATGTGATAAATTCTCATTTATCTTATATAGTTTCATTTAGTGTACATATCCCATTTTTTTTCCACTAGAAGAAATTTAGGGCACTTCACATATTTTATTGTACTTGTACCGTTTGCATTGTATAAGCACACATTTTTATCACAGTGCGGCTAAATGACACAGCAGAACCAAAGAAACAAATTCATGTGAGAACTCCTTCATGCAATCCCTTCATGAAATATTTGCTTAGAACAAACTTTTTTTTAAACAGAAAGTATATCATCAACTTGGCCATTCTATGACTCTGACACTCATTCTTCTAAAAAGCAGGAGAAGGCCTCATAAGTCATTGCACTCAAGGTAATAAACAAGTGGAAAGAGTGAAACGATGGAGAAAAGTACCAAAATGGAGATTTAATCAGATTAAACGGCTTCACTAAGATCACATACCTAGTCAAAGGCTGAGCTATGCAACTTCTGATTTCTATTTAAAAGGTCTCATTTAATATCCCTGTGAGTTCTACGAAAGAACAAATAAAGAATTTATTAAACTTTGCAGATGGTACTAAATGAGGTGTTTTCAACAGAGGGAAGAATAGAAACACAGCACATATGGAACTAACAAGGTTCCAAATCTGTGGGTAGATGATCATGACATGTGATCCATCTTGGGAAAACACCTACTGACACTCATTGCAGGGGAAAAGCATTGGTATTGCAAGTCAAAAGAAATCCAAGAGGATAAAATTCCACAGGGCTTGGGGGGTGATGAATAGACCTGTTAATAAGTAATATAATAAATTCACAGATATTTGATCTGAAGAAGCTTGAGAAACAAATTAATAATAGCAATCAACTGCATTAAGGAGCATTCCTCTGCCACATAGGAGCTCACAAGTCAGGCTGGCCTGGTCAAATTCAGTCCATTAATGTGTCTTGGTTGGAGCCATGATATATATATATATATATATATATATTTTTTTTTTAATCTGCATTTGAATGCATTTAGGTCCTACTACTCATTCCCTCTTGTTTTATACGTGAGTGAGTTTTACCCATCTGTTTTCCTCCTTGTTTTCCCTTCACGTGCATTTGTGTTTGTTAAGTCTCTTGTGTACTATCATATCTTTCCCTTCTTTTTATTGCAACTGATTTGTTGAAGAAACTGGGGTGGAATGTGCCACATTCTGGATTTGGCTGATTGCATCATTGTTGCATCATTTAACTTGATCTCACATCCACTCTATTTCCTGAAAATTGTAAGACAGATCTGGAACAGAAGTTGGCAAGCTTTTTCTGGAAAAAGGGAGGGATAGCAAGTATTTGAGGTTTGATGGGCTGTAAGTTCTCTGTCACAACTACTCAACTCTGCCATTGTAGCAAAAAACCAGCCACAGACATTTTTTAAATGCAGGGGCATGACTGTGTTTCAATAAAACAGTTTACAGAAACTGGTGATATGGTGTCAGTCGGGGCAGATGGAACGGTATGTGTGAAGACCTGGAGACAGTAAGAACACGCGATGTCCAAGGCATAGAAAGACATTCAGTGTGGTGGAGCGTGAAGTGGAGAAAAGGTTGAGTGAAGGCCACCTGCCTTCAGCAACATTACCAGAGGTTTTGGTTCCCCCTTGATGCTCGCACTTACCAAATTCTACCTTCTACTTTATTTCCTCCCTGCAAGTCGCATGTAGCATTCTCGTAGGTCAAACACATACCATGTGTTGTACAGTTATGATCAAGTGGATAATTATGGGTCAGTCTCCCAAAAGATGACAGCCAACTTGGCATTTAGTCATCAAATATTTATTGGGCACCTAGTATGTGCCTGGCTGTGTGCCAGGCACTTGGGGTGGGGTGATGAGCAAAACGAGTTTTCTTTCACGGAGCTTATACTCTAAAAGGGCCAAATAAATACATTAAGGAGATAATCCTAAAAATGAAACTGAATCATCTAAACTGAGGTACGTGCTAAGGGCTAAGAGGAGCAGTTGTTGGAGAGAATATAACAAAGGATCTTGATCCATAATGGGATAAGGGAAGGCTTCCCTGAGAAATCTTTCTTCCATTCAAATTTCAATCTGCCCCTAATCTTGTTGAGGACCCCCAGCTGGACTAGAAATTCAGTCTCCTCACTCACTACTCCCACCATCTGTAATAATTCTGGCTGGGTGTCCCTGGTCATTCAGGTAACAGGCTTCTGCTTTTCTTTTCAATTTTACTGCTGTCACAGACTCAGTTCTCCCAGAGTGGACCCCCTTGAGACCCCCAATTCTGTGGTGGGAGTATTTGTCCCTCTTCTAGTTTTCTTCTTCTGAGAAGACCTTTAGCCTCCCTCTCTCTCCCAGGATTTAGACAACACTTTCCCTGGGACTTCCTTAAGCCTGGAAACATCTTTGAATCCAGACCCTCAAGGGATCAGTGCTGCTCCGAAGACCAGATTGCTAGCATAATGTGTACAGAAAGGAAACAGAACCCACCAGACAAGTGTATGGGCAGAGGAACGGCAGGAGGGGGAAGGGCGCTGGCCCGCGGTGGGCTTTACCCTCCCCTCCTCTCCCTGGGGTGCTGCTCGTGATGAGGCCTCTCTACCTCCTCTTTCGAAAAGCAACTCTGATGTTCATTTCATCTGCTCTCCTCTATCTGCCGGTGTGAGAGGTCGGGATTCATTTTTTTTCCCCAAAATTTCCTCTTATCGGAAGAGGTCACTTACTAGGAAACTTCTCAAACCATCTGCTTCCCATATACCCTTTCTTTTTTTTTTTTTTTTTAAAGATTTTATTTATTTATTTCACAGAGGGAGAGAGATCACAAGGAGGCAGAGAGGCAGGCAGAGAGAGAGGGGGAAGCAGGCTCCCTGCTGAGCAGAGAGCCCGATGCAGGCCTCGATCCCAGGACCCTGAGATCATGACCTGAGCCGAAAGCAGAGGCTTTAACCCACTGAGCCACCCAGGCGCCCCCCATACACCCTTTCAACCGCTCAACCTGCCCTGGCTTTTGCAGGTCTCTGTTTCTGGAAGGGCTTCCTGTGCCCTCTCTACTTGGAGAACTCCAGCTCAGCTGATAAATACATCCCTTTCTCTGCCACGTGGTCCCCAGGCTCCTTTTCCCTGGAAACCCAGCAGAGTGAGTTCAACCCCCTCTCTGTTCCCGCAGCTCCCTGCATAGGCCCTACCCTAGCAGTTACCACACTCTGTCATTACCTTGTAATTGGCTGTTTGCATATCTGTCTTCTTGGTGGAGACCGCTCGAAGCCTGGCATAGTTCTTACCCCTCTCTGTGTGTCTCCGGTGCCCTGTGGTATCTGCCGCATCATGGGGGCTGGGGAATGTTTCAATAATTTCACTAACGATACTGCTTTGTCTCACATGCACAGTTAGCACAGATACTAAAGAGGTACCACTCTAAAGAGATTTCACACATTCCGCTAATGCAAAAGAGGAAACTAAAGCCCAATGGGTAAGTGAGAAGTTTCTGTGTTTCAGCTGTGGAGTGTGAAGACTTGCCTCCCTAAAACCTGAGAGGGGCCCTGAAAAAAACGGTCAGATTTCCCACAAGCTGGGGAAATTTCACCCTTTATCAGTCTACCTCTTGCCTGGACCGTAAGGCCTCAAACCTGTAGTGAGGGGTTGGCTTATGGAAGGTCTCTTCCCCTTCGAGGGAGAAACAGGACTGCATCTCAATCACGCAACTGGTCTATGAATTTGACCTTTCAATTATCAACAACCTGCTGACCGAGGATTCCCTAGGATCCTCAGATGAAGGAAATCGCATCCCCCCGGGAAGAGAGAATAAAAACAAAATAAAATAAAACAAAAGGAAGTCTGATACCCAGCTATGCTGTTATCTTTCTAAAGTACTAACACCATAATAAAGGCTTTCTGCTTCTGTTTCATTATGTGACAGCCAGAGACTCTAAACACTGTCGGTGGCAGAGAAAACAGCGTCTAGAAACAAATAAGAAAAACTAAAGATGAAACTGGGAATATGTGCACGGCTTACGCTTTGGTATTCTGTGGTCATGACAGCTTTTGCTCTTATGAAAGTACTGTGTGTGCTGTTCTTTTTCTCTGTAATGATTTCTGAAACTGTGTGACTTGTAGAATTTGCCTTTAAAAAAAATGCAGTGAGTGTTTAATCGTTCCGGGTGTGAGTAACCACATTCTGTTGGAGTGCGCTTCCAGCCTTCACGTTCCTCCTTATCAGCGACAGTACTCCAAACACTTGTCTCAATTTTCAGATCAAAGCTGATGAAAAACAGACCTCTAAAGGGTTGAATTGCTCTCTGCATTTTTGGGCCTCAGAAGAAAATACCTTCAGCACTTGAAAGGGCTGAATGTTTTTTGGTGCTTTATCTTTAGATGGTGAATTCTGCTGTACCTTTCTGCTTTGCTTATTTTTTACTCTGGCACTGTCATCCGCTTCTTGAAATGTATCTTTTAATTAATTATTCTTGTCTCTAAGTGTCTGCCGTGGCTCACAGTGAGGGCAAGAATTTATATTAGCAAAACAGGATCTGTCACTAAAAGGGAAATATCTTGGCTTCTTTCAGCACAGAATTAACCTTATTTAACCGATAATCACCTTAATTGATTTTCCAGATAAATCTTTTTGTTGTTTATGTTTTCTTTGAAGTTGCATATAGCATGGCTTTTCTACAAAGAGCAGGAATTCAGAAGCATGAAAACACTACATTGTAGAAGAGCTGCAAAGTCTGATTGCGAAAGCGTTTGGAGAGAATTCTAAAGCCAGAAGCCAAATCAAAACACAACAATAACAACCCATTCACATTCTGCTCGATGGAGGATCTTCAAAAAACATCTCTCGAAAATGCATTATGAAATATGGGTAGTTTTATACAGATTTCACATTTTCTGCCTGGGTTTTTATTAAAACAATGGAAATTACTGTAAATAATATAGTAAATATGTATAAGGTAAGTGAAGGTAAATAAAGTTATAACAAATAGGAACATTTGTTGATACATAAGTGGTTACATAAGTCGATATGATTTTCCAAAGGCAACCTTAAAAACAATGGTAGATTGTCAAAGTTACAGTGTTTCCTGAAACAAAGAGAAGCAAAATTTCTTATACTTCGGAGAAAAATAACTTAGTCCTGTGGGGATGAAATTGAGGTCTGAGGATTTACATTTATTTCTGCACTCTCTTCTGGAATGCATATGTATTCCTTTCTTAAGACTCTTTCAGTCCAGGGGCGCCTGGGTGGCTCAGTGGGTTAAGCCTTTGCCTTTGGCTCAGGTCATGATCTCAGGGTCCTGGGATCAAGCCCGGCATCGCATCGGGCTCTCTGCTCAGCGGGGAGCCTGTTTCCTCCTCTCTCTCTGCTTGCCTCTCTGCCTACTTGTAATCTCTTTCTCTGTCAAATAAATAAATAAATAAATCTAAAAAAAAAAGACTCTTTCAGTCCAGATATTAAGAACATTATGATAATGTGGTGTTTTGTCATTAGACCCACTGCATGGTACAGAATGATCATCGGGCTAGAAATGAAGAAATTCGGGTTCTCATCCCAGATGTACCATTAACTGGTTTTGTAACCTTGGGAAAATCAATGAATTTGGTAAATATTCCTTAAGCACCTAGGTACTATGCAAGATGTTCAAATATACCTTGGCAATAGAAAAGGCTCCTTGACTTCCAAGTTCTTTCCCCTTAATAAAGAGAGACTGACAGTAAAAAAGAATCACAGTAAAGAACTACAGGTGCTACAATAAGAAATGGAAGGGATGGGGACAGGAGCATTTCAAAAACTTCAAGCCCTTTGGCCTTGCTTGTTTCCAGGGTATTTGACAAGGTGGGCCAAAAGATAAAGCTAGAGGTATAGGAGGAAAACAAAATTGTGGAGTGGGTTTTCCACAATACTAAGGAGTTGAGACTTGATCATATATCCATTGATTCTCAAATTCTGATATGCAACAGAATTATTTGGGACACTTATTAAAACATGTATGTCTGCCGGTAGTGATGGCATCAGAATCTCCAGTGGCAAGACCAAGATGCAAATGTTTTTGACAAACCCCTCAGGTTCTTCTAATCTACACAAAAGTTTGAAAACAACTGGTATAGTCAGTGTGGAGCCACTGAAGGCCCTGAGGTAAGGGAATAACACCATATTTGTATTCTAGAAAGATCACCCTACCAAGTGTGTAGAGAATGGACTAGAGAGGCAGGAGCCTGAAGACAGGGAGGCCAATTAAAAGTCTATTTTCCCTGCGACCCAGATCCCAGCATCCCCTCTTGGGGATATGTCTGAGAAAAAGTCTAATATATGGACCTCAGGAGATAAACAAGAATGTTCACAGCTGAGGTGTGTATAGTTGCAAAAAGCAGGGATGCCCCAAATATCCACTAATAGAAGAATGGATATGTTTTGGTATCCTCCCACAACAGAATATTCGGCAGCAGTGAAAATGAGTGAGTCAAGTCTGTATGCAACAGAATAAGCTAATCTTAAAAATAGTTTTGAGAGTAAAAATGCAAGTAATGGAAGACTACATATTGTATGATACTATTCAAACAGAGTTTTAAAATGGGCAAGGGGCACCTGGTGACTCAGTTGTTAAGCATCTGGCTTTGGTTCAGGTCATGAACTGAAGTGTGGGAAAGCCTGCTTCTCCCTCTCCCACTCCCCCTGTTGGTGTTCCTACTCCCGCTGTGTCTCTCTGTCAAATAAATAAAATCTTAAAAAAATAATAAAAAAATAAAAAATAAAATGAGAAAACTAAACAGTCTGCATATACACACAGTTTTTCAACCATATGAGGGTATAAAAACACACAATTCGGGATAGCGTTTACCACTACAGCACAAGGAGATGGGTCAGGTGAAAACTTTGGTTGATGGCTGCTATTGTTTTGATTATACATTACAACCTATATTTGGTAACCAGTCTGCGAATATGGCCCTCCAGTACACCATGTTTCCCAATATTTATGCTCTTGTGTAGTCCCCTCCCACATTAAATCTGGGGTCATAATCAAGAGGATGCACCAGAAGCAACACTGTGCAACTTAGAAGCCTAAGTCGTAAGAAGCCTTGGGTCTGCCTTCATGGCCTTCTAGAACACACACTCTGGAGTAGCAAGCCACTATGTGGGAAGTCCAACTACCCCAAGACCACCATATTGTGAAGAAACCCAAGTTAGCCACATGGCAAGACTACATGGAGACAGGGAGATGTCTGACCAGCTATCCCAGGGGAGGCACCAGATAGAAGAGTGAAGAAGCCGTTATGCATGTCCAACACAACCGAGCTTACAGACAAGTCTAGCCCCAGGTGCCATCGGACTGCAATGACATGAGAAACCCAAGTGGGATGTATCCCACTGAGTTGAATCAATCCTTAGAACTGTGAGGTAGTAACTAATTGCTATTTTAAGTCACATGGCTTGAAGTGGTCTATTTTGCAATAGATAACCAGAATACTTTATCTTACATATATTCTTTTGTACACATCAAAAAATGTGATTATTTTTCAAAAACGAGGTTACTAAAGTAATTTAGTCAGCATTAGACAGTTCTGGCTTCAAATACAGCTTCTAATAAGCTGTGTGGCCCTGGGTAAGTGACTCAACTCTCTAAGAATCCCCTTTTTCATCTGAGAAATGGGGAAATAATAGCTCCTAACTCATAAGGAGGTCAGGTGGCTTCAGATATTCAGAGTTTATACATAATTATCTAGGTAGAGTACAAGGACTTAAATTATAGGGACTGGGTCATACTATATACATTTGTTTCCTCTGGATTTAAGGGAAAAAGAAAAAGGGTTTTGTAAATGAAAAGTATGGATTATACATCAAGAACTTCTGTGAATATCCATGGTGAACAGGATTCAGCTGAAACAAATGACGACACAGTCTTTTCCTACTCTGTGGTTTTATGAAGATTCATTGATTTCCTGGGGTTTATTTCAGGTATAAAACATTTGAATTCAGGTTTCCCAGGGACAGAGTTCCCTGCTAATATCTCTATTTTTAGCAGTATCTCTGTCTTTTGCTTCCCTCTCCTGTGGCGCTTTCCACATTGTGGTCTCTTCTCATAACAGGTGACAGCAAAAATCGAAAGGATAATTCAGTCAATCCACTTGATGGCTGGTTAGTATCTCTTACAGGAAAGTGGGGTGAGGAAGGAGGAGCATGAGACTGAATGTATGTTCTTTCTGCAGGGTAGATGAAGTCTGGGAAGAGACGCTGAAACATGACTTTCAGAAGCCATCCTGTTTGAAAGATGATTGTACTCTGGGAAGCATTGAACTATGACCATTGTGTGTCCCCTCCATAGCCTCAGAGTATAATGAAAGGCAGTTTCCGCCCTTTTGCATTTAGCTTGGTCCACAAACGACACAATTCAGGAGGATTAACACCACCAGCTGGGAGGTAAGCATTGCTGTCCCGAAGAACTTGTTGCCCGTGGAGCTTGTGAAATATCAACATCCACGCGGGCTGGAGGAGGTCCGCAGGGAGTCAGGCATGGCATGGCTGCACCCTGCACGGGGGTCAGGCTCTCAATCTGCAGACCCTGGAGCTCACAGGATCAGAGGATGACTTCCATCTGTTCTCTGTACCCACCAGGGCAGAACAAAAGGGATGGGGCTCTAATCCAGCAGGAGGTATTTGGGTTAGATGAGCTCCAGAGGTCTCTTTAAGGTCTGATACAATGAACATTATGTTTTTCTTATCTCTGAGAAGAGGTAGCATTAAAAAAAAAACAAAAAAACCTTAGTGTACTTCTGAAAAAACATGTGAAATATTTGTTGAAACTTCATAAATGTCTGTGCTTAAAAGATTTTTTTTTTTAATTCAGTTAAGAGTTGAAATTTGTTAGAGAGTTGCTGCGGAAACTTTGGGCTTTGCTTATTGGTGTATCTTTCTCTTCAATCCTTCAGAAGGATGCTTTCCTTCTTCCACTGAATTCTGAGAAGGAAATAAAATAGTCATACTCCTTATGAGAGGTCCCTCTACTCCCAGGAGTCCTAGATGTTAGAAGCAAGTAAGACCAGTGATTGGAAACTCAAGGTTAGATTTTTTTTATACTTACCTAGCAAATTCTCATGTAGTTTAGCATATCTAGTATCTAGAGGTTTGTTATTTTCCTGCTTTCCTTGGGGAAAAGTATGTAAATGCACCTCTCTACACCATTGAGTTCTCCTAATAAATTCCAGTGCACTGAAATTTTTTGAAACAATTTCAAACTTACAGAAAAACTGCAAATACAATACACAGATTTTTTTCTGAGCCATTGGAGAGTAAGTTGCTGACTTGATATTCCATAATCCCCAGATATTTAGTTCAAAGGCATATTTCTATATAACAACAGATACCCAAATCAGGAGATCAAAAGTGACATTTTACTACCATCTAGTCCTCAGCACCCATTCAGGGTTTTCCAACTTTCCCAATGATGTCCTTTATAGAAAAGGGATCTAGTTTGGAATCAAGTTCACATTTAGTTGTGATGTATCTTTAGTGTCCTTCAGTTTAGAATAGTTCCTCAGTCTTTCCTTGATTTTCAGAATCTCAACAGTTATGAAGTTTATAGAACAATTTTTAAAAAATAGAGTCCTCTTCATTTTGTTTTCTCATGATTAGATTCACGTTATGCGTCTTTGGCAGGAGTATCACAGAAGAGATGCTGTTCTCACTGCATCCTATTAGATGGAATGCACTTTGATTCATCTCCTTACTGATGATGTTAACTTTGATCACCTGAGTCAACTGGTGTCTGCCTGCCTTGTCTATAAAGTTCCATGTTTCCTATTTTAATTAATAAGTATTCTGTAGGGAGATGCTTCAAGACTATGTAAATATTCTGTTCCTCATTTAACTTTCCCTTTTAAAATTTATATCAGTAAGGGTTCATGTATTCTTATTTTATTAAATGGATTATAATAAGTTATTGTATTTATTTTGGTACTCAGCTTGTCTCAGATTTATGCAGTGGGATTCTCCTGAACCTGGTTCCTGTGTCCTTTTGATGTGTCATCCTCATTCTTTCAGCATTTCCTTACTTTCTGGCACAACAATGGCACAAGCTTATCTCATTCTTTGCTGTTCTGGCAGTGGACTCAACCATTTCTCAGTGGAGTCTTGTTCCTTTCATGGAGGATGGTATTTAGAAACCAAGACTTGTTTGCTAGGTGTGCTCACTGATATTAGGGTATTGCTGCTCCCAGCCTTCTCAGCCCTTTCAAGATCTCTGTATTTTAACAAAATGACAAATCTGTCAAAATGAGGCAAATAGCTTTCCTCAGTTTGAGTATTTTCTTTGGACTCTGTGGTAATTTGAGGTATGCCAAAATTATTGATCCTATTATAGCCTATTTATCAATTGTTTTCATTTTTGCTTCTGGAATTTGTCTAACCTAGGCATTTCACACATCAGAGTTACAAACATTTCTCCCCATGTGTCCTTCCGCCAGTATCACAGAAAAAGGTTTTGAAAAATCTTGAAGTGTACCTGTGGGCATGTTGGTGAGAAATTTGTGTTTCATTCGAAGAGCAAGCTTAGTCCCACACACTGACACACCCTCTGAGGAAAACCAAGGCCAGATCCATTTTTTTTAAGATAAGAAAGTATTTTGTAACTTCCTTGTCCAAACTATTGGCTTTCTATACTGGTTGACCGTTATCATTACATTTGCCACTTTTGTAAAACCCACTGGTACTTAGTATCCACCACACAAAGCAATTGAATCAGACCTCTGGAGATTGCTAAGTTTTTTTTTTTTTAAAGCTCTAAAGATTCCAAAGTGCTACCCAAACTGAGAACCACTGATATAATTATATATCCTCACAGTTTCCTAAAATTCTATTACTAGGAACTGCTTCCTTTGGATTAAGCAATTGCTTTTTCGTTATCTTCTTTTAAAACACAAATATTTTTCAAACGCTTAATCCTCAAGTTTCTAGTAATTTAGCACTAGTAAGTTGAGCAGGCTTTTAAATCATGACACAAGCATTATAATTATATATGCAGGGGAACTCTATATGCCACCCACGCACTTCCCTGTACTTACTGATTATGTGCAGAACTCAGCAGCTACCTAGATAAAGTGATATGCCATGGAAACAGGAAGAAGCTTTGCCATCAGAATGATCTCAAGAGGCACTTCATAGATAGAGCTGGACTTCTGAAAACAAGAGCAATCTAGAGGCATGTAAGAGAAAAAATGAACCATAGTTCATTACCTATGTGATTATGGGCAAGATACTTCTCAGAATCTCCATTTCCTTGTTTGCAAACACTAATGCCTCATACTAATACTAATGCCCATTTCATGGGAATATAGTAAGATATAATCATATTATAAAGCTGAAGTTCTTTACGGGTACCTGCTACATAGCCAAAAGTCAGTAAATGGTTGCCTTTAAATAGGCAAAAGCTACTCTTATCCCTTCTAACCAGTACCATTTCTAACAGATAACTATTTCTGAGCCAAGTTATAAATTGGCTTAAATTTGCTTCCTGAGGGCGCCTGGGTGGCTCAGTGGGTTGAATCCTCTGCTTTCAGCTCAGGTCATGATCTCAGGGTCCTGGGATCGAGGCCCGCATTGGGCTCCCTGCTCGGCGGGGAGCCTGCTTCCCCCTCTCTCTCTCTGCCTGCCTCTCTGCCTCCTTGTGATCTCTCTCCCACTGTGAAATAAATAAATAAAATCTTTAAAAAAAAAATTTGCTTCCTGAGTGGCCTATACATAATATTCAGTAATATCATTATTTAACACTAATTTTATCATAAGAGTTTTGAGCTGAGACAGTTTATTTTTTATAAATGAACATGCATTTCTTGATTTCTAAGGAAAAGCCAATAAAACTACACTTAAACAAAAATTAATTTTTAAATAAATTACTCAGCATAATTGTTGGAATTGTAGTGAGGTGATGTTGAATTCAAACTGATAAACAGGCTATAACTGTTTATTGAACTAAAACTCCAATTCTGTAACATTTGCAGTATTATGTGTAAGTAGCATACGTTCTGGGGATAAAAAGATGATATTAGAACATGAGGTGGTCATGGATGGTACTGAAACTGGGAATTTATTACGGTATTTAAATTGGTATGTAATACATATTTCTTATTTTACCTGATACATGTAAAGAGTCAACCGACCTTGTGACAATTTGAAATAATAGACAAAGCATCTCAGAAATAAGCTCAGAATTATGTAGCCTGAGTCATGCACAATTTCCTGTAGTGTCAAGTAAAATGAATATGAAGTACATCCTTAATAAGCAGAAACAAAAACTGATAGCCCTTACGAAGGGGGAATTCTCTTAAGGAGATAGATAATAGAGAGAGAGAGAGAGAGAGAGAGAGAATCTCCTTCATGTATACATATGTATATAAAAAAATCTGTCAATGTAGTTCTTCAATTTAAAGGAAATTGATGGTTTAAGTAAACTATATTTATGTAATCATCCATTCTCTTTATAAAGATCTTCACTGGGAAATTTTTGCACTTGTTAATCAGTTGAGGTAGTTGGTATTGTTGCCTAAACTATGCCACGGGTTGGATGGGTAGGGAGAACAGCAAATCTGTTTGTTTGGTTTTTTTTAGCTAGTAAATTTTTATGAAGCCTCCAAAATGAACTAGCTCTTTGTTTGGGCTTGATATAACTCAGGGCTTGTATAATTGAATACAGGATACATGAAATATTTCAGAGAAAAATGAAAAATGTGTTACACGACTGAAGAGAGATTTATATGGGTTGCAGTCAAAGAAGCCTTTGTGACTTGACTTGGGTCTTAAAAGTGAACAGATGCAAGTGGAGGAAAGAGAAAGAGGCATCCTAGGAAGAACAACATATAGACACAGAGCTGGGAATAAACATTGAGGGTATGGGGGCTACTTTCCTTAGTTATTGCTCTGTAACAAATCACCTCCCAACTTAAGACAAAAGCCATTTGCTATTGCCTGTTATTCCTAGGTTGGCTGGGTGGTTCTGCTGATGTGGGCTTGGCTCAGACTATCTTAATTGGGCTTGCTGTCAGTTGGACTATAGTCAACTAGGTCAGCTGGAGGCTGGCTGGTCTAGAATAACTCACTTATATGTTAGGGTTGCTGGTTGGTTTGTCAGCTGGCTGTTGGCTGAAGTGCCCAAGCTTGTCTCCACAGTCTTTCATCCTCTAGCTGACTACTGTGTTTTTTTCTCACTTGGCAGGGGGCAGGGAAATAAGAGAGCAAGAACAGAAGCATGCCAAGGCCCCTATGAGGCCTAGACATGAAACTAGCACTCTCTCATTTTTGCCACATTATTCTGGTCAATGCATATCACAAAGCCAGGTTAAAGTGGTAGGGAATTAGACTCTATCTCTCAATGGAAGGAGTTGCAAAGTCACATTGCCAATGGTGTAGACCTCAGGGAGCAGCCATTTTTACAAATAATCTTCCACATGGGTCAACCTCACTGAAGTACAGAATTTGTGGGGGGAGGGAGGAAAGGAATCATGAGAATATCTTTTTAGGAAGATTAGGTTGGCAAGAGTTCACACTCAAATATGAGAAGTCATGGAAGAGACTGAAGGAAATGGGGGACTGAGTCAGTAATCCTAATAAAAGGTAAAATGGTCATGTCTTAGTCCATTTGGGCTGCTATAACAAAATACCACAGACTGGGTGGCTTATAAACAATAGAAATATATTTCTCACAGTTCTGGAGCCTGGGAAGTCTAAGAATCCTTAAGGCACTAGCACGGTTACAGTCTGGCGAAGGGACCCTTCCTGGTTTATAGCTGGCAACTTCTCTCTGTGTCCTCATATGGTAGAAGGAGCTAGAAAGTTCTGTGGTGACTCTTTTATAAGGGCATGAATTCTATTCACCCTCATGACCTGAACATCTCCCAAAGGCTGCACCACTTAATACCATCTTTTGGAGGTCAAGATTTCAACATATGAGTTTTGGGGCAACACAGACATTTGGGTCATTGCAGGTCAAGTCAAGGATAGAGGCAGTATCATAAAGATTTTTGTTTTGTTGAAAGTAGCTACCGAATACATGGTTCCATCCCTTTGAAAATATTTTGGGACATTTTTGAGTTGGTTGTGACTCACAGCTGTGTTTCTGAACCGTGTCTTCTGCTGCTCACGTCTTTGGGCTGCGGCCTGTCCTTGGACTCTGGCAGGTCAGGAGGATACAGCATGTGCTGACTCCCCAAAATAGTACCAGATCTAGCAAATCTGCTGGTGTGAGCACTTCAGGTGCTCGTTCATCAGCATTCAGCTGTTCGACAACTGAAAGATTTTTTTGTGGTGTTTGCACTCTCTTGAGATGAAGGAGTTTCCCAGAAGATCTGAAACAAATTCCAATCTTGGTTTCCCAGATCCTCTTTGCAGCCTCAAATATGCTTACTTTAAAACTAGATCTGTTCAGCACCTATCTTTATTCTTTTCTTGATGCGACCGTCCCAACATGAGATCATCAACTATGACCGGCCAAACATCATCACGTGTTCACCTGAACTCTGCTTAGAGCAGGGATAATGGTATTCCTTCTAGCAACTCTAGACATCACATCAGGTTTAAAAGAAGCGTGTTTATAAGTATTCTACATTTGCTTGACAGCTAACTACCATAAAAATTATATAAAATAAGACAAATGCCATACTGATTTTTAAAAATACTTCATTGCTCTAGAAAGTCTGAGAGAAAAATACAATAATCGAGTTAGGTCTTGAAGAAACCTGAAGAGGTCAGTCTGAGAATTCTTGTCTTAGGAGAGAAAAATCATTTAATACCAAGTAAAGATTTTGGATACTCATCATACTTCTCAAATTGATTTAAAAATTTATTGCTTTAATAACTCAAAAGTTCAATTGTTATTACCTAACCTGATTCAAATATCCCCTGCTTTTCGAAAGTTCACATGATGTCACTTTTTTTTAATAGAAGACCTACACACATGTGTTTTTGTTAATGGAAAGAAATTTGAAGAGGCTTTTTGCTTTTACCAAAAAAGCTGAAAAGTGAAAGTAGCATTCAGCACTTGTTTTGGAGTGAGCCTTTATAGAGACACCATTCACTCTTTCCAGCGAGAGGGGCACCGCGGAACTCCTTCCCTGGGAACTGCTCTCAGCATCCTGACACCATAGCTTTGAACTGTGTCTGTGAGCATCTGTGCTTCATCTCAATTTATTTTGTGCATCCGTTAGCAAGATGTGTCGTAAGGTATCAGAAAAGCCTAAGAGAGGTTATATTTTGAGTCTCAAAATGCTCAAAATTTTTCCATATAAATTAATGGTAATTGCTTCCTTCCTTGACTCCATTTTAGATTATAAAACGTTTCACAGGAAGGCTCTACTTTTGGATAGTGGGGCAAACCTGTGCTTTTTTCAAATGGCCACAGGTTTTGTTCTAATGATTTTGCTTTCCCAAAGACTTGTAAATCTTCTATGCAAAGATTTAATTGATTCCTATGAAGGAAGGAGGAGAGGATGAAAGTGCCTAATGTGGAGCTCCAGAAAAAACAAAGCATTTATCTCTATTTCTGTCTGTTGAGATGTTTTAAGGTTAATAATTGGGAATTGCTCATTTTAAAGCCACATTGCATTAAAAAAAGACACATGCTTCCTGCTGATAGGATTTTTCAGACTGCCTAGGATTTATTATAATTTTATGACAGAAAAATCTTAATAGCTCAGTGATCAAATACATTATAAAATAATTTTAGAAAACCTAAGTATTTATAATTTTTCTAATTGTTCCTTGTAAATTTCACTTTCCCCTCTTGTACAGTTATGTTATCAGGATTTGGAATTTTAAATTGCAGCTTTCATTCATTTTACAACAGTATGATGAACGTTTTATCTTCCCTGGGAATGATTATTTCCAGAGGTAATAAGAACAGTCATCTGTTATATGGTCTGCATTTCTTGAGTTGTTTTCTACGCTTTTTGTTGTCAGCCTAGCAAAATTAATTAGATTAATTCCCTAAATTCTAGAGAATATTATTAGATATCTATTAAGCATTCAGAAATGGGTATTTTACGTACTAGTTTATAGACTAATTTTAAAAGAAAGTAAACCCATCTAGATTCATGTATTTTAATGCTTAGTCTTCATAATACACCCTAAAATCTATTAATGTTGTCATTATTTTTGTAGGAATCTAGTAGAAAGTCATTTATATGTATTTTGAATAAAATATTAGCAGACCATAAGCATTATTTTCCTGTCCGTTTCCTTATCTACACTTTCAAGTAGGTCTAAGTATATATATACCCTCAAAAAAATAATAGAACCTTAAAAAAGAAAACCACATATTCAAAACAGATTAATTGCCAGTTCTAAATGCCTGACTGGATGCCCATTTATTTTATTATCATTATTTTTTTAATTTATTTTTTAAAATAATTTTCAAAAAACCCACATGCACACGATGTAACCATAAAGACATACTATAGTTCCCTGACCCACTTCTTCTCAGCCTCCAGTCTTACTCCATAGAGGTATTGACTTCAAACTCAGCTCTTTTGAAAATGTTGGCAGATGACATTTTTCAGCCTCTCTTGCAGTGAGTTGCAGTTAAGTTTTGAGGTCAGGCCAACAGAATATGAGCAAAAGTGATATAGGTCACTTCCGGGCCTATCGAAAACCTCCCATGTACTATTCTCAACTTCTCACTGAATGGAGACAACTCCAGGACCTGGGGGTTCTTGAGTCACTGGTATTTGATGTGGCTGGCTGCCATATTGTTTCCAGGTAGTCTTTCAGCTCTTTCTTACTCCACCAGAAAGACCGAGTCATCCCCCAACAGGTGACTTTTTGCCTCCACTATTATGTAAGAAAATGCAAAACTGGTTTTTAGAAACATATCATCAGACTTAATAAAATGTCCCAGATTGAGTACTGTGTATCTTATTTTTTTTTTAAGATTTTTATTTATTTATTTGACACACAGAGAGAGATCAGATCACAAGTAGGCAGAGAGGCAGGCAGAGAGAGAGGGAGAAGCAGGCTCCCCGCTGAGCAGGGAGCCCGATGCGGGCCTCGATCCCAGGGCCCTGAGATCATGACCTGAGCCAAAGGCAGAGGCTTTAACCCACTGAGCCACCCAGGCGCCCAGCGTATCTTAAATGTAACTGAAAAATAGTAAGGTTTGCTTTATGGAGTTGTTTTTAAAAAGTCTTGCTAATCGTGATGGTTTCACTGAGATCCTAGGGAGCACTACACACTTAAGGTTGAATTAGTTGCTATTGCTAGATGCAAATCCATACTGCAAATAGTCTTACTCATCATTCCTACTTATTGCTAACCAACTTGGAGTCAGATCTTGGAATCGTTGTTTTGACATTATGATGTGGCTCTCGAGAGCTCACTCCGGGCGTAGAAGCATTCTCACGACCATTGAATTTTTCGCTTGCATTCATATTCCTAATATTATTTCTAGCCAGTGCTTTGGGCATAGGAGTCCCTTTAAGCTGCTTGTTCATTTTATGAAGACTACTTGACATTAGACTGTGTAATCCAGATATCCACTGAACAATTCAACTGCAATATGTGGCTATAGGTTGAAATCTGACATAGAATAAAAGGTGTTATTGTCAATGCCTCTAATTATAGAATGTCTGCCTTTCCTTTGGGATATTTTAGATATTAGACATGTCAACTGTCTAGCAGACAGAGTGAGTGAACAGAACTGATCTGTGTATTACTGTAACAAAGTTTTATTTCCTATTTTTTTGATAAAGACTATAAATGTAAGTTCTAGCATTTTCTTTCCTCACTCCAAAGAAACATTTCTACACCCACTCTAAAGACTAGTGTACTCTAAACCCTCTCTGCTCACAGTGTGGTCCATGGACCAACAGAGTCAGCATCATCCGGGGCTCCATTAGAATGGTAGCATCTCAGACTCCTTTCCAACCCAACACATCAGAATGTGCATCTTAGCAATATCCCAGGAGAATCATACATATGTTAAAGTCTGAGAACCACTGGTTCTAAATCTCTACCTTGGGCAGTAGAACCTGGAAGCTGACATTCTGAACCTAGAGTACAATCTGAAGATATACCTTGTTTTGTGCAGCCTTCCATTTAATGCCTTTGCTTTCAGTTCTCTGCCTCCCCTAATCAGTGGCTCTAGCTAGTGTCCCCCAATGGCCCAACTTTACCTGGTCAATTTCTTCTGGAATGCAATTTTTCTAGAAGTACCATGTTTTTCTCTCCAAGCCTCAGTATCTCTTTCAGATTCTATCCCTCTGCCTGTAATTTCTCTCCCAATCCTTCTCTCTCTCTGAAAGGTTTTGTCCTTCCAAGACCCACTTCAACTGGCATGGTCTTGGGGACATTTTCTCTGGCCTGTCACCCTCTCTGTTTCTCTACTACTACAAACCCACAGAACAACACAAACGCCTGTTTAGGGACACACATCTCCCCCCATGCTTGCCTCCTGCTTTTCATAGGCCTTGGTCATTGCTACCTTATCCCTCTCTTCAACCGAGCTGTAAGAACTTAATGTCCTTTGCTCCCCCAATACTTAGCACAAAGCCCAAGATCAACAGGAGGTCCTTAATAACTATCTGTCAAGTAACTATGTCCGAACTGACCTGGAACTTCTCGCTGCTTTCTCACCTATGGTGAAAACACAAGTACCCTATAGAAGTATCTTCAGTGATGCCCCAATAGTGTGGCTAATTACCTCAGGCTTCGTCTACTCTGGGTGGAACTTCTCTTCCTCCTGGTTTCTGACCTGTGGCTTCCAGTCTGCACTTCACCTCTTATCTTGGACTTCTCAGAATGCAGTTAGTTGGATTGCCTGCCTAACTTTCTCTTTCATATTGGCCCCCAAGGGCTGATTCTTTTTTTTTTTTAAGATTTTTATTTTTTTAATTGACAGAAAGAGAGAGATCACGAGTAGGCAGAGAGGCAGGCAGAGAGAGAGAAGGAAGCAGGCTCCCCGCTGAGCAGAGAGCCCGATGCGGGCCTTGATCCCAGGACTCTGAGATCATGACCTGAGCTGAAGGCAGAGGCTTTAACCCACTGAGCCACCCAGGTGCCCCTGAGGGCTGATTCTTGACACAAGTTCAGCACTAGATAGCACATCGGGAGCTCATCCTCTCTTAGCCCATATCTGGCCAAATTCTGCCTTGTTCAAGAATTCAGTCAGAACGAAGAGATGAGTTACATTCAGAAAAAGCTAAGCCATGCAAACAGATTGTTGGGTTTTGTTTCATTTTGTATTATTTTGATATGTGCAGTTTGTTTTCTTGTTGTTTTTGCCAGAAAGAACATAGTATTTATGTAACCTTGTGTTCTTTAGAAAAGCGGTTTCATAGAGCAGGGAAACTGTCATTCATTCCCTCCTAGTAGTCCTACCAGGCCGTGTGTGTGTGATAGAATTTTTTTCCACAGGGTTTTTATGGGATTATATGAAATGAATCTGAGATTTTTGCTTTATTCCAGATGGAATATCATAAGTTGACCCTAAAGTTGCTATTCTCAACCTGAGATGATTATGTAAGGAGAATATACCATTTTGAATATGGTCTACTAATCTGCAACTCAGTGACCTATTTCTACTGTAATCATAAATGCTAAAAATTTATTAGCTTAAATTAGCCTTTGTGTCTTAAGTTTACACTTTTTTTGTATTCACAATAGTTCAACACAAATAATAACTGAATGAGTTAGTGAATCTAAAAGTGATATAAGAGACTACCCAGGCTGAACCCCCCCACTTTTTTTTTTTTTTTTTTTTTTTTTTTTAAAATTTTTTTTTTTTTTTTTACCAAAAAAGGGGAATTAAAAAAAGGGGANTGACACAGAGAGAGAGATTACAAGTAGGCAGAGAGGCAGGCAGAGAGACAGGGAGAGGAGGAAGCAGGCTCCCTGCTGAGCAGAGAGCCCGATGCGGGCCTCGATCCCAGGACGCTGAGATCATGACCTGAGCCGAAAGCAGAGGCTTTAACCCACTGAGCCACCCAGGCGCCCTCCCCACTTTTTTTTTGAAACAATTGTAAATCCACGCACAGTTGTAAAAAAAAAAAAAGTGCAGAGAGGTGCTGTGTATCCTTTATCCATTTTCCCCCAAAGGTAACATCTTACAAAACTGAAATGCAATGTCAGGATCAGGATATTAACATTGATACAGTCAAGTTAATGAATGCTTCCATCATGTTAAGTATATTTCATGTTGCCTTAAAAGCCATACCACTCCCTCCCACCATCACCCACTCCCTAACTGCTAGCAGTAACTAATCTGTTCTTCATTTCTATGACGTTGTCATTTCAACAATCTAACCTCTTGAGATTGGCTTTTTTCCACTTAGCATAATTCTCTGGAGAGTTACCCAGTTGTTTGGTAGATAAATAGCTTGTTCCTTTGTATTGCTGAGCCGTATTCTGTGCTATGGATGGCTCACAGTTTGTCTACTCCCTCACTCACTGAAGGACATCTGGATTGTTTCCAGCTTTTGTCTATCATGAAGAAAGCTATGATCTAAAAAAAAAAAGTAAATAAAAAATAAAAAATAAAAATAAATAAAAATAAAAAAAAAGAAAGCTATGATCTACTCTTGTGTACAGGGGTTTTTTTGTGTGTGTAACTAAGTTTTCATTGTCCTGGGATAAATGCCCAGGAGTGTACTTGTTGGGTCATATGGTAACTGCATGTTTATTTTATTCTTTTAAAAAACTGCCAAGCTGGGCGCCTGGGTGGCTCAGTGGGTTAAAGCCTCTGCCTTTGGCTCAGGTCATGATCTCAGGGTCCTTGGATCGAGGCCCACATCGGGCTCTCTGCTCGGCGGGGATCCTGCTTCCTCCTCTCTCTGTCTGCCTCTCTGCCTACTTGTAATCTCTCTCTGTCAAATAAATAAATAAAATCTTTAAAAAAAAACAAAACTGCCAAGATGTTTTGCATAGTGAATATACCATTTTACATGCCCACCAGTAACATATGAGTGATTCAGGTTCTCCACATCCTCACCAATGTTTGGCGTTGTCACTATTCTTTATCTCAGCCATTCTGATGGGTATACAGTGATACCTAATTGCAGTTTTAATTTGCATTTCTCTGATGGCTAATACTGTTGGACATTTTTTCATGTGCTTATTTGCCACTTTATATCCCCTTTGGTGAAATGTCTCTTTGTGTCTTTTGACAATTTTCTAATAGGATTGTTTGTTTTGATCAGTTTTGAGATTTATTTTTACCTCCTAAATACTAGCCCTTTGTCAGGTGATTTACAAATATTTTCTGCCAGCCTGTAATTAGTACTTTCATTTTCTTAACAGGGTCTTTCATGAAGCAAACATTTAAAATTTTTTGATAAGGTCCAATTTATCAATTTTTCCTTTCATGGATATTTTTAGTATCAAGTCAAAGAAGTCTTTGCTTAGCTCTTATTATTGAAGATTTTCTTAAAAGTTTTATAGTTTTTATATTTATGCCTGTTATCCATTCTTTTTTAAGATTTTATTTATTGGGCGCCTGGGTGGCTCAGTGGGTTAAAGCCTCTGCTTTCGGCTCAGGTCATGATCTCAACGTCCTGGGATCGAGGCCCGCATCGGGCTCTCTGCTCAGCAGGGAGCCTGCTTCCTCCTCTCCCTGTCTCTCTGCCTGCCTCTCTGCCTACTTGTAATCTCTCTCTGTGTGTCAAAAAATAAATAAAATCTTTAAAAAAAAAAAAAAAAAAAAAAAGAAGGGGGGGTCCACGTGGGGGAGTTTCTTCTATAACTTTAGGATTCACATACT
>LNAC01000774.1:250715-266943 GCA_002007465.1 Ailurus styani
TTTTTTATTTATTTATTTGACAGAGAGAGATTACATACGAGTAGGCAGAGAGAGGAGGAAGCAGGTTCCCTGCTCAGCAGGGAGCCCGATGCGGGCCTCGATCCCAGGACCCTGGGATCATGACCTGAGCCGAAAGCAGAGGCTTTAACCCACTGAGCCACCCAGGCACCCGCCTGTTATCCATTTTGAGCTACTTTTTTTGAATAAGGTATGAGACTTAGGTCAAGTGTTTTCTGGTTTTTGTTTTGTTTTGTTTTGTTTTTCAAAAAAAACCTAAGATTTCCAATTCCCATAGCACTATTTGTTGAATGGACTAGTTTTCTCCCACACTTGCACCTATGTCAAAAATCTATTGGGCATATTTGTGTGGATATATTATTTCTAGGTTCTTATTCTGTTCCACTGATCTGTGTGTCTATCCCTCTATCAATATTACAGTCTTGATTAATATACCTAAGTCATACATCTGTAAACAAGGTAGATTGTTTTCTCCCATTTTATTCTTTTCAAAATTGTTTTAGTTATTCTAGTTTCTTTGCCTTTTTATATAAAATTTAGAATAATCTTATATATGTATATATAAAACATTGAAATTTTTATAGAAATTGTGTCAAACTTGTATATCATTTTGAGAGAATTGATGTCTTTATTATGTTGACTCTTCTAATTCATGAACACTGTATTTCTATCCATTTATTTAGATCTTATATCCAGTGTTATGTAGTTTTTGTATACAATCCTGTACATGCCTTGTTAGATTTACACACACACACACACACACACACACACAGCCACAGCTTCTGTACAGGTGTTGTGTTTTTAATCTTAGTGTCCATTTGTTCATTGATAGTATATGGAAATGCAATTGATTTTTGTATGTAAATCTTGCATCCTGCCACACTGCTGATTTCACTTAGTTCTAGGAGATTTTTTGGTAGATTTTGAAATTTTCTGCATAGACAATTATGTCCTCTGTAATAGAATACATAGTTCTATTTCTTCTTTTATGATCTATATGTCTTTTATTTCCTTCTTCTTCTTCCTTTTTTTTTTTTTGTATTATTGCACTGGCTACAAGTTCCAAGACTATGTTGAATAACATTGGTAAAGGCAGACATCCTTGTAATGTGCCATTTAGTATCTTAGTTGTAGGGATTTTTTGTAGATGTTCTTTATCAAGTTGTGTAAATCCCCCTCTACTCCTATTTTTCATGAATGGTTATTGAATTTTGTCAAATGATTGCTCTGCATTGATTGATTTCATGTTATTTTTTTCTTCTCTAATATAGTAGATTATACCAAATTGACTACATTGAATAATTTTCAAATAGTGAACAGGTCTTCCATCTCTGGAATGAATCTCACTTGCTCGTGGTATAATAATTCTGTTCTTTATATTGCTGAATTGTATTTCATAATACTTTGTTGAAGATTTTACATTTATATTCATGAAGGATATTGGTGTATAGTTTTCTTGTTTTGTACTATCTTCCTCTAGTTTTGATATCTGAAAAATATTAGCTTTATAAAATGAATTAAAAATTGCTCTTTGCTCTTTTATTTTCCAGAAGGGATTGTGTGTAGAATTGGTGTTAATTCTTTAAACATTTGGTAGAATTCTCCATAGAACCACTTAGGAGTGGAGAATTATTTTGGGATAGTGTTTAAAATTATGAATTCCATTTTTAAAATAGTTATAGAACTATTCAAGTGATCTATTTCATATTAAGTGAATTATGGTAATTTGTGTTTTTCGAGGAATTGGTCCATTTCTTCTAAGTTGCCATATTTGTGCGCATATCTATTTTTAGTATTCCCTTAATATCATTTGATGTTTGCAATGCTCTTAGTGATAGTCTCTGTTTCATTTCTGATATTGATAATCTGTCTTCTCTTTTCTTTGCCATTCAGGAAATTTGTCAAAGTTATTAATCTTTTCAAAGAATCAGATCTTTGAAATTGAGAAAACAATCCCATTTATAAGTTGCACCAAAATAAAATACTTAGAGATAAATTTATCCAGGAGGGAAAGATCTGTACTCTAGAAACTATAAAACATTGATAAAGGAAATTGAAGAATGACATGAACAAATGGAAATATGTTCCATGCTCATGGATTGGAAGAATCAATAGTGCTAAAATGTCTATAGTACCCAAAGCAATCTACAGATTTAATGGAATCCCTATCAAAACACCAACAATATTTTTCACAGAAACAGAACAAATTATACTAAATTTTATATGGAACCACAAAAGACTCCAAATAGCCAAAGCAATCTTGAGAAAGAACAAAGCTGGAGGTATCACAATCCCAGATTTCAAGATACACAACAAAGCTGTAGCAATCAAAACTGTAAAGTACTGGCACAAAAATAGATGCATAGAACAATAAAATGGAATAGAGAGCCCAGAAATAAACCCACACTTATATGGTCAATTCATCTGTGAAAAGAAGACAGGAATATACAGTGGGGAAAAGATAGCCTTTTCAATAAACAGTGCTAGGAAAACAACAGCTACATGCAGAAGAATGAAACTGAACCACTTCTTACACCAATCACAAAAATAAACTCAAAATGAACCTAAATGTGAGACTTGAAACCATAAAACTCCTAAAAGAANCTGCCAAGATGTTTTGCATAGTGAATATACCATTTTACATGCCCACCAGTAACATATGAGTGATTCAGGTTCTCCACATCCTCACCAATGTTTGGCGTTGTCACTATTCTTTATCTCAGCCATTCTGATGGGTATACAGTGATACCTAATTGCAGTTTTAATTTGCATTTCTCTGATGGCTAATACTGTTGGACATTTTTTCATGTGCTTATTTGCCACTTTATATCCCCTTTGGTGAAATGTCTCTTTGTGTCTTTTGACAATTTTCTAATAGGATTGTTTGTTTTGATCAGTTTTGAGATTTATTTTTACCTCCTAAATACTAGCCCTTTGTCAGGTGATTTACAAATATTTTCTGCCAGCCTGTAATTAGTACTTTCATTTTCTTAACAGGGTCTTTCATGAAGCAAACATTTAAAATTTTTTGATAAGGTCCAATTTATCAATTTTTCCTTTCATGGATATTTTTAGTATCAAGTCAAAGAAGTCTTTGCTTAGCTCTTATTATTGAAGATTTTCTTAAAAGTTTTATAGTTTTTATATTTATGCCTGTTATCCATTCTTTTTTAAGATTTTATTTATTGGGCGCCTGGGTGGCTCAGTGGGTTAAAGCCTCTGCTTTCGGCTCAGGTCATGATCTCAACGTCCTGGGATCGAGGCCCGCATCGGGCTCTCTGCTCAGCAGGGAGCCTGCTTCCTCCTCTCCCTGTCTCTCTGCCTGCCTCTCTGCCTACTTGTAATCTCTCTCTCTGTGTCAAATAAATAAATAAAATCTTAAAAATTTTTTTATTTATTTATTTGACAGAGAGAGATTACATACGAGTAGGCAGAGAGAGGAGGAAGCAGGTTCCCTGCTCAGCAGGGAGCCCGATGCGGGCCTCGATCCCAGGACCCTGGGATCATGACCTGAGCCGAAAGCAGAGGCTTTAACCCACTGAGCCACCCAGGCACCCGCCTGTTATCCATTTTGAGCTACTTTTTTTGAATAAGGTATGAGACTTAGGTCAAGTGTTTTCTGGTTTTTGTTTTGTTTTGTTTTGTTTTTCAAAAAAAACCTAAGATTTCCAATTCCCATAGCACTATTTGTTGAATGGACTAGTTTTCTCCCACACTTGCACCTATGTCAAAAATCTATTGGGCATATTTGTGTGGATATATTATTTCTAGGTTCTTATTCTGTTCCACTGATCTGTGTGTCTATCCCTCTATCAATATTACAGTCTTGATTAATATACCTAAGTCATACATCTGTAAACAAGGTAGATTGTTTTCTCCCATTTTATTCTTTTCAAAATTGTTTTAGTTATTCTAGTTTCTTTGCCTTTTTATATAAAATTTAGAATAATCTTATATATGTATATATAAAACATTGAAATTTTTATAGAAATTGTGTCAAACTTGTATATCATTTTGAGAGAATTGATGTCTTTATTATGTTGACTCTTCTAATTCATGAACACTGTATTTCTATCCATTTATTTAGATCTTATATCCAGTGTTATGTAGTTTTTGTATACAATCCTGTACATGCCTTGTTAGATTTACACACACACACACACACACACACACACACACACAGCTTCTGTACAGGTGTTGTGTTTTTAATCTTAGTGTCCATTTGTTCATTGATAGTATATGGAAATGCAATTGATTTTTGTATGTAAATCTTGCATCCTGCCACACTGCTGATTTCACTTAGTTCTAGGAGATTTTTTGGTAGATTTTGAAATTTTCTGCATAGACAATTATGTCCTCTGTAATAGAATACATAGTTCTATTTCTTCTTTTATGATCTATATGTCTTTTATTTCCTTCTTCTTCTTCCTTTTTTTTTTTTTGTATTATTGCACTGGCTACAAGTTCCAAGACTATGTTGAATAACATTGGTAAAGGCAGACATCCTTGTAATGTGCCATTTAGTATCTTAGTTGTAGGGATTTTTTGTAGATGTTCTTTATCAAGTTGTGTAAATCCCCCTCTACTCCTATTTTTCATGAATGGTTATTGAATTTTGTCAAATGATTGCTCTGCATTGATTGATTTCATGTTATTTTTTTCTTCTCTAATATAGTAGATTATACCAAATTGACTACATTGAATAATTTTCAAATAGTGAACAGGTCTTCCATCTCTGGAATGAATCTCACTTGCTCGTGGTATAATAATTCTGTTCTTTATATTGCTGAATTGTATTTCATAATACTTTGTTGAAGATTTTACATTTATATTCATGAAGGATATTGGTGTATAGTTTTCTTGTTTTGTACTATCTTCCTCTAGTTTTGATATCTGAAAAATATTAGCTTTATAAAATGAATTAAAAATTGCTCTTTGCTCTTTTATTTTCCAGAAGGGATTGTGTGTAGAATTGGTGTTAATTCTTTAAACATTTGGTAGAATTCTCCATAGAACCACTTAGGAGTGGAGAATTATTTTGGGATAGTGTTTAAAATTATGAATTCCATTTTTAAAATAGTTATAGAACTATTCAAGTGATCTATTTCATATTAAGTGAATTATGGTAATTTGTGTTTTTCGAGGAATTGGTCCATTTCTTCTAAGTTGCCATATTTGTGCGCATATCTATTTTTAGTATTCCCTTAATATCATTTGATGTTTGCAATGCTCTTAGTGATAGTCTCTGTTTCATTTCTGATATTGATAATCTGTCTTCTCTTTTCTTTGCCATTCAGGAAATTTGTCAAAGTTATTAATCTTTTCAAAGAATCAGATCTTTGAAATTGAGAAAACAATCCCATTTATAAGTTGCACCAAAATAAAATACTTAGAGATAAATTTATCCAGGAGGGAAAGATCTGTACTCTAGAAACTATAAAACATTGATAAAGGAAATTGAAGAATGACATGAACAAATGGAAATATGTTCCATGCTCATGGATTGGAAGAATCAATAGTGCTAAAATGTCTATAGTACCCAAAGCAATCTACAGATTTAATGGAATCCCTATCAAAACACCAACAATATTTTTCACAGAAACAGAACAAATTATACTAAATTTTATATGGAACCACAAAAGACTCCAAATAGCCAAAGCAATCTTGAGAAAGAACAAAGCTGGAGGTATCACAATCCCAGATTTCAAGATACACAACAAAGCTGTAGCAATCAAAACTGTAAAGTACTGGCACAAAAATAGATGCATAGAACAATAAAATGGAATAGAGAGCCCAGAAATAAACCCACACTTATATGGTCAATTCATCTGTGAAAAGAAGACAGGAATATACAGTGGGGAAAAGATAGCCTTTTCAATAAACAGTGCTAGGAAAACAACAGCTACATGCAGAAGAATGAAACTGAACCACTTCTTACACCAATCACAAAAATAAACTCAAAATGAACCTAAATGTGAGACTTGAAACCATAAAACTCCTAAAAGAAAATACAGGCTGAAATCTCTTGGACATCACCATTAGCACCATATCTATGGATATATCTCCTCAGGCTAGAAAAATAAAAGCAAAAACAAACTACAACACACTAAAAAGCTTTCTTGCAGGAAAAAAACAATCAACAAAACACAAAGGCAACCTACTGAAAGAAAATATTTGCAAATGACATATCCAATAAGGGGTTAACATCCAAACTATATAAAGAACTTACATAAAGCCCGATGAGGGTCTCGATCCCAGGACACTGAGATCATGACCTGAGCCAAAGGCAAAGGCTTTGACCCACGAGCCACCCAGGCGCCCTCTTTTTCCAGGTTCTTGAGGTAAGATGTTATGTTATTGATTTGAGACTGTTTCTTTTTATTAACATACTAATAGTGTTATAAATTTCCCTCTCAGCACTGCTTTAGCTATGTTGCACAGATTTTTGGTATGTTCTATTTTCATTTTCATTCAATATATTTTTTTATTTTCACTTTCTTCTGACCTTCATGGGGGTTTTTTGTTTTTTGGGGTTTTTGAGAGAGAGAAAGTGAGTTGGGGGGGGGAGGAGCAGAGGGAGCGGGAAAGGGAGACTCTTAGCAGGCTCCATGTCCAGCACAGAGCCCAATGTGGGGCTTGATCTCATGACCATGAGATCATGACCTGAGCCAAAATCAAGAGTCAGACACTTAATTGACTGAGCCACTCAGGCGCCCCCACAAGTCTTTTTAAATTTAATTTTAGATCTTCCTTATTATTGGTATGAGTAATTTTCGATGGAAATCTGGACATTTTTGTATTTTGTAATGAGACACTAGATGTTATTTAAGCCTTTTATTTTAACTCTCTTTCTCAAACACTGTTCTTTCAAGGACAGGGGAGGTGACTGCCAGGTGGAGGGAGCCTCTGTAGTCATTCAACCTCGGTTGACACCTGTTAGAGGATCCTTATTGCTGCTTGAGGGGTGGGACCTTCAGCTCCCCTCGTGATCTTACTGACATCATTGTGGAGATGGCCTTGTTACTGCTGGTTGATGGTAAGAGTCCTGATTCCCCTTTAGGCCTCCTCTGACATCACCCCAGGAGGGAGGGGATATGGGTGCCTTATGACGGCTGGAGGGGGTGGAGCTACAGACTCTTGTGGGATCTCCAGTTATATGAGAGGGAGAAGGCACATTCCCCCTTGGCCTTCTCAGACATCACCCTACTGGGGTGTTTTGGCACCTTGTTCCATCAGTGTATAAGAGGAAGTTCCTTGCTCTACTCAGCCTTTGCTGATGGGGATGGGGCCAAAGTCTTTTCTGTGATGCTTCACTTTTACTGTCTAAAAGTTTTCTATCTTGCTAGGCTGCCTTTTTCTGATCCTTTGGCTAGAGTGAGAACAGGTCTTTGTCGTGGCTTTTTTCCTTTGCCCCCACCAGCATTCCCATATTGTTGTCTTTTTCAACTCCAAGTCTGGGATATATGAGGCTAAAACATAGAGTACTCATCACCATGTCTTAGGTCCCAAAGTCTTTTGTTAATTTGCCTTCTTCTCCAGTTTTGTCTTATGTTTGTTTTATACACAATATCCAGGGGTTTTTTTTGAGTGTATTTAACAGGATATATAGGGAGAAAAATGTCTATTTTATTTTTCCAAGAAGCAGAAATACAATACGTTCGATTTTAGGATAGGGATCCACAGCTAACAATGGCATGACCAAATTAGATCCCTGCTCTCTCAACTCTCTGGTCAGTGCTCTTACCATTTTAACAGTGAAATGCAGGCATCTACCTTAAACTGTGACGGTATAGAGACAATGTCTTGAAAATACTGTACTCCCACTGCCTCCCAGCCATTTATTTTACTTTGTACTCCTTTAGAATCTTGTCTAACTTTAGCTACCTCACCATATTGTTGTCTCCGTTGGTGGGTCCAGAATTCCCGTATATGAGCAGCTTGGAGGCAGCAATGTGAATTCAAGGGAAGCCGGAGGACTTACAGCTATAGCCTAGCAAATGCTCTGTTTTTACTTAATTATCATTGGAGGTAGACTGAGGGATGGTGAGTGGATATAGGCACTAAATCACCTCAAGCCATCCAAACACCTCCTGCCTTGTATTAAACTTCAACGATAGCAATATGTTGATCTGGTAACCTCTGTTGGTTTTAATTAGCTATTTAGGAGGGAGATGGGATATTTTATTGAATATAAATCTCAGGTTATCTTTGGTATTGGAAGATTAGAGAAGGCCTTAATAAATTCGCTTGTTTCCCCCCTACTGTTGGCATTAGGTACACATTCATATCCACATAAAAGCAGACTCTGTCATCTCAGAGTTCCACTTATCCTTGCATCAGCCTCAAGTATCAAAATTGATTTTTTTAAATGTTCATTTGAAAAACAGCAGAGATAAGATTCAAGGATGCTTGCTCTTAGAGAAGGATTATTTATTAAGGGAAAGACTTGTCCTTTGAAAATTATTATAATTATCACTAAGAACCCAATTCTATATTTCTTATTAAGGCAAAATCCCTATTGAGGCAAACACAAGAAGGATGTTGATTGCAGTGGGTTATCTGTCTGAATGAGGCTAAGTAATCAGCTTTGAAATGTCACTCAAAGGAATCAGCAGGGCAGAGGCTATTCCCTAGCAGGTCACAATGATTTTGGTTTTGGGGTTTTATTTTTGCTTTTGTTTTTGGAAATGCCTAGGGTTTGATATCATCCTTGCATAGATAATTATTCTGGATAACTCCAGAAGCAGAGGAAAAATTATATTAGAACAGAGAAAATGGCATAGAAATGCAAAGAACCATATCAACTCATTGAATGTTGACAGTCATTGAATCATATATTGTCAGGAGCTAAAGTTGTTTGGTCCCAACGCACCCTGGTGTATAATTCTACTCTAGAGTCACTTTGCCATGATTCTTTTCTGTCTCATGCTAGGAAAATTGGAGATGTGCACAGACAGCCCACTTCAGTCTCCGTGTGCTGAACTTCCCAGTCTTCTATTCCTTGGGGCCATGCAAGTGTTTTGTGAGTAAATAATGAGAATCCAATTTAGCTTAAATCATTTGAAAACATTAAAAACCTCAATACAATAGGCACTTGACATTTTGAAAGGCTACATTCCAAAACCTTTAATATTCTCCAGACATGGAAATATTGCTATCGGTCATCATTTCTTCCCTAAACTGTATTAAGTCCTCAAGTAGCAAACTACCACTCACCACTGAATTTGCAGACAGTAAGCCATTGACTAGTTTCACTCACTCACCAAGAATTTTGTAGAAAACTTTACTTCCATAATGTTCCTCAGTTCATTTATTTATTTCTTCATTCATTTTACAAATATTGAAAATCTTGTAGGTGACAGGTATTATACTAAGATCTTTAGATAATAAAACAAATATAATCCCTCTTCTTAGCATATTAGCAGTCTAGTAGAAGGGGTGGCCAATAGACAAGTAAATTAAAAAAATATTAAACACAAATTATACTGAGTGCTTTGAAGGAAATAGACAAGGTAGAGTGATACATGGTAAATCGTAGGGGAAAGCTTACTCAGAACTTGTAAGCAGGGAGGTCCTCACGGAGGGAGTGGCGTATAAGCTGAGAATTCAAAGGGTTGGTTACATAAAAAGCAGGGGTAAGGGTACTTCCAGAGGAAAAGCATGTTGAAAGCCTCAGACACGGGAAAAAGCAGGGGACATTTAAGGGGTTGAAAGAAGGTCAGTATGGCTGGAGGGAAGTCGGAAACACAGAAGCAGCCAGCAGGAGAGGGTAAATTTTGTCAGGCAAGGGCCAGATCACATGGGGTCCTTATGGACCACTTGCCTTAGTGCATTTGGGTCGCTATGGTCAATACCATAGAATGGTTCTAGAGAGAGGGAAGTCCAGTCTCAAGGTGCCCGAAGATTCGATGTTTAGTGAGGGTCATTGATAGCTGTCTTTTTGTCATGTCTTCGCATGGCAAAGGGGAGTGTGGAAGCTGTCTGGGGTCTCTTTTATAAAAGCACTAATCACATTCACAAGGGCTCCACCCTCATGACCTTATTACCTCCCAAAGGCCCCACCTCCTAATACCATCACCTTGGGGGTTAGGATTTCATCGTATGAATTTAGGGGGGGACGACACCAACATTCAGTCTCTACCACCATTTTAAGGAATTTTGACTTTATTCTTATGAAAAAGGAAGCCATTGAAAGGGTTTTAATAGAAATGTGACATGTTCATAGGTCAGGTCAAACTTGGAGCAACCCAGAGTAGCCATTTTGCAATAGGGTATAGAATCTGTCGGTTAATTCTAAGGAGAGGAAGCTGGTAACAATTTAGGACGCAGAGATTATGCTGTTGTTGCTGTTGAAGAAACTGGTTACAGGAGTGCCAGTAGCTGTCAGGGAACCCAACAAAATTGTCTGTGTGAGGTGGTGACTTACACTAGAGTGCCAGTGGTGGAAATGAATGGTGGAAGAATCTGACAGGCTTTTTCCACATTGAAGTGACAGAGAGGGGCACCTAGGTGGCTCACTCAATTAAGTGGCCGACTCTTGGTTTCCACTCAGGTCATGATCTCGTGGGTTGTGGGACTGAGCCCCGTATGGAGCTCCGTGCTCTGCGGGGAGTCTGTCTGAGATTCTCTTTCCCTCTCCCACTGCCCCTCCCCACACTCTTGCACACACTCTAAAATAAATAAAATCTTAAAAAAAAAGAATTGACAGAGATGTATTGCTATGGAGCAGCTAGAACAGGGGATGGGATACTAGCCACTGAAGTGAAGTTCGGGGAGGTGTGGGTG
Source organism: Ailurus styani (assembly GCA_002007465.1). Classification (NCBI taxonomy): domain Eukaryota; kingdom Metazoa; phylum Chordata; class Mammalia; order Carnivora; family Ailuridae; genus Ailurus; species Ailurus styani. The sequence goes on from LNAC01000774.1 coordinate 261,519, forward strand.
GAGGAACATGTCAAGAGTGTAGTTTTGGGCACCTGGGTGGCTCAGTGGGTTAAAGCCTCTCCTTTCGGCTCAGGTCATGATCTCAGGGTCCTGGGATCGAGGCCCGCATCGGGCTCCCTGCTCAGCAGAGAGCCTGCTTCCCCCTCTCTCTCTGCCTGACTCTCTGCCTCCTTGTGATCTCTCTCCCGCTATGAAATAAATAAATAAAGTCTTTAAAAAAAAAAAAAAGAGTGTAGTTTTGAACAGGCTTGCTCCACACGGGATGCTGGCAGACATCGGAGAGGAGGTGACACGACGAGCAAGCATCTGCAAACCACAAGTCAGAGGGCAGATGCTAGGGAGTCAGTTTGGTATCTGGGGCCCAGAGATAGAATGTAAAGGCATGGAAGCTGAAGAAGTCATCCAGAAGCGGGTGACAGGAGAAAAAAAAAAAAACTCAGGACTGAATTAGAGGTCAACACTTAAAGGTCAAAGAGAGAAAGAGGGGCCTGCAAAAGAGATTCAAGAGGAATTGGCAAAGAGATGGCCAGTTAATCAAGAATAGAGTCCATGAAGCAGGGAGCTGAGGGGCGAAGGGGAAAGAGAAGGGTGGAGTGGCTACCATCCTACATGCTGATGAGAGACTCATTCCAGTCTTCAAAACAACATAAATACATCTCATTTCGATTTGACGTTTATCGCCTTAGTTATTTCGCATGTTCTCTGTACGCGCATGTTTTTCCTGCTCACCTGCAGGAAATGACAACTGATATCCAAGTCAGGGACACTGTCAAATTCCCACCCTTCAAAGAAAAGTCTTTCATCTTTCTTTATGAATTTTGATTCTCCCTGAATTCTCTGGATCACTTCTCCGATTCTTTCCATTTTGCTAGCATATGCAGACTCTATAATCTTCAAAAGTCTCCAGTTTCCAAATGTAAAAACTATTTTAAATGCAGTTTATCCTCTTTTGAAAACTATCCATGTTCATTTAAAAACTTATTAGCTCTTCACCTTCAATGTATTTGAATCGCCATGTTGTAGGAGCCCTGGAATATTAAGCTTATCGGAAAGTTAGGACAAGTTTTCCGTAGAGGATGGAGAAGTAGTTTTAAATTCAAAGTGGAAAAAAAAAATTCCGTATCTTAAAATAGAAGCAAATTTTTTCTCTGTTTCACATTCTCTCAAGATATCCGCAATCCTTTTTAAACTCTCTATTTATTATTAAATACAAGCAATTTAGCTCCTTTGTAAGGTTATGCAAATAACTCATCCAGAATTAGCATTTAACATGCAGTTCTTATATCCACACAAATGTTTTGTATAAAGTTGTTTTAAAAAGATTCAAATCTTTATAATTAGGAAGGGAAAATATATTAATAGGAATAAAGGGATACCCTGCTAATCTCCCATATGTAAATTAGCTTATAATTTCCATCACTTACTTTAGAGGCAACAGAACAATGGAACTTTTATTCTTCAATATTGCTGTCTTTCTCCTTCTGCTAGCAACTATGTGCTTATACATGTACATCTAAGGGAAAATGGCAAGGAATGTTAAATGCTTTAGTTTTGTGGGAAGGAGATGGCTGGTAAATTGTGAGTGGGATTGAAGTTGATATTCTGTGCTTTGACAGCCTAAGGGATAAGCTGCAATGCAGACCCTCTCGGGTTCTCATTTCGACTTGTTTCTCCTTGTCCTCTTTGCTTTCTGGGCAGGAGACACCCTTGCCCACGTGACCCTTCCTCCAGTCTCTCCACCCGCTCCCCAGTCTTCACACAGAGGACATTGTAGAATGTATGGGGAAGTTGTTTGCTCCTTTGAAGGACTTTCTTTTTGCTTTAGCCTCCAGCTTGGCCTTTGGAGAAAGGGATCATGCAGACAGGAGTGGACATTGGCCAACAGTAGAGCGCTGGTTAGATTCTTCTGTCTCATTCACCTTCTGGCGCTTGGCTTTTCTCTCTCAAGATTCTAGAAGTACGATGCACAGTCCGAGGAGTTTACAGTCATTAGATGAACTAGGATGGGGAAGGATTCAAAACCAAGTCGGATACGCAACCACGGAAAGGATTAGGTTGTTGAAACTGGAAGCAGATAGGGGAGCTCTGGAGAGACCTTAAATACAAAACGGGCTTAAATACGATCCCTGTAGCTTCCAAGGGGTACAACTAGAAAAATGGGTGAAATGAGTAAGGAATACATATTTTTCCCTCAGCAAACGTCTAGGGAACAACCATGTGCCAGGCAAAGCTGGTGCACTGGATGCAAGATGAAAATAGGCATTTATTCCCTTCAGCAATATTACCATCTGGTGGAGAAATATACACGCAATCCAACATTGTAATGGGTCACCAGACATGGGACCACAGAGGTACATCTGGTTCTCAAAGAGAGAACCGAGGCAGGCCACCTGCCCCTGCGTGGAGTGCCTTGGGAGCAGCCTACTTGTTCCCATTGCAGGGGGCCACCGCCTCCTCCCGGAGGCCCTTAGCTCTCCTCCGCCTTCTGCAGCCGCCTCAGGGCCGGTCTCCTGCCTCCAGGCCTCACCCCCACTCTTTCTCCTGCTTGGTGGCCTGAGTCTGCAAAGGAAACTTGATCCTGTCATTTCCTCCCTTAAAAGCCTTCGCTAACCGTCCATGACCACAGACTGAAACCCAAACCCGCCATCTGACTGATCAGGCATAACTGGCTCCTGCTCCCCCCTCTAATCTGTTCTCTCCTTGCTTCCCACCTTATGCTCCAGTTACAACCACTAACTTGTTGTTTTCTTAACTCATCATTTCTTTCTAAGCCCTGAGCCTCTACACGTGTGTGCTCTGGGCCTGAAACTGACTGATCGGCCCTCAAACTTCATACATCTAAATACACAAAAAGAGAAGTGTGTGCACACACGTGTATACATACACACACTGCCCTTTGGCCTATTCACTCATATTCTTTCCTCTGGCCCACAGCACCCCAGGACTCAGCGCTGTCTTCCTGTGGGTACGCTCCTGTGTGCCCCTCATCAACAAGCTCACCACACTGCATTGTGCTTGGCTGTTTTATTTGAGAGCGAGCATGCACTCCAGCAGGGGAGAAGCAGGGGGGAGGGGGAGGGAGAGAGTTTCAAGCAGAACACCCCCCACTGGATCCGCAGCAGAATGAGGGGCTCCACCTCACAACCCGAGACCATGACTTGAGCTGAAACCAAGAGTTGGATGCTCAACTGACTGAGCCGCCCAGGTGCCCCTATTTTTTTTTAATAAACGAGTAAAGAAACTTTTGAAAAATGCTATCCAAAAAACCTGAGGAAGTAAGATCCCTGTTCCTGTCAGCATACAAATATATGTCACTCATCTCCATGGAGGGACCATTTCAAAAATTCTGAAAGCTTCTAAAAGACAATGATGCTATGAATTGGCCTTAGATCTGTTCCAGAAAGAGGCTATGTCTAAGTAAATAAATGAATATTTCTTACCTGTGAGCAGCAATGATCAGGCTCCTGGATTCTTTCTCTGAATTGGGCAACATTCTAATTCAGGGTAAAACACTGAAGGTGCAGTCACAGAGCAAAATATTCCTTCTTAGCCAGAGTAGCCGAGTCTAGTGAGCCTTGTCAAGCAGGCCACAGGACGGCCAAAACATGGGGCCACTTAGCTGAGCGTAGGAGAACCAGGCTTTCAGTTTTCCTTTTCACATCTAATAAAAGTGTGAACACTTTAGCGTCTTCCTAACAGACCCACTCTTCCCTCAGTCCTATCTCCTCACCCTAACTGCTTCCGTAACTTCTGACTGAGCACCCATATTCCTTTGCTTCACAGCTTCTCACGCTGCCAGAGCCCACATTGTAGCCTACCAACTGACTCTCCTCTTCAGTCCTCAGGCAAAGACTGACTGGAGCTGGTATAGGACCGCCCCTCAGGTGCGATAACTTTAGGGCCTGTGTCCTGCCCTGGCTCACAGAGGTTCCAGCGAGATTTGGCTCTGGCTGCCCGAAGTGTGAGCTGGCTTGATGAGACATCTTTCCTGTCTCCCTGCTTTACTCCCCCCTTCATGATTTCCTATGATCAAACCCATATAAACTCCAAGTCTTGTCTCAGGGTTTGCTTCTAGAGAACCCCAAACCAAGACAACTACCGACAAACACCTGTTCTCTATTTAGGAGCACGAACCTGTCAGAGAAGCCTAAGACAGGTGGGAATTACTGTGAGGGGCTTTCCTCCTCGAGAGACGTTCTATTGAGCCGGTGGAAGATTGAGGATGGATGCTGGTTCGGAGGACTCATGTTTACAGAAGTTTACAACTGTGGGCAGCTGGAGCCAGATCCCACCAGGGAAACTCTGGGACCTGGGACAGTGCCTTAAAATGATCGCACCTGAGAAACAGTAATATACCAGCTCTGGCCAGTCATTGCCTGAGGGTTCTAGAGGAGAGTGAAGTCCCTGCCCTTCCAGCCTGTCCTGTAGGCCGTTGTTTACACTGCCTACTAAAGAGAATTGTATCCTTTCTCATATGCATCTTATAAATCTGATTAGGTAAAAATATTATAGAGTCCGAGTAGACTATGGCTCAATATTTACAGCTCTATCCACAACCTTGGAAGTTACCATATGGTAATTGAAGTCAACAACTGCAAATCTCTTAGAAAAATATTCCTTTCCATCCCTGAGTTTGTGACAGGTAGAGCAGGGCTCTAACCTGTGGAGGTGTCAGAGTAAAAACAGAAACCCTCAGCTTTTAAAATTACGGTCTTCAAGGCGCCTGGGTGGTGCAGTCGGCTAAGCATCTGACTCTGGGTTTCAGCTCAGGTCATGCTCTCAGAGTCACTGGGTCAGGCTCCATGCTTGGCAGAGCCTGCTTGAGGTTTTCTTTCTCTCTCCCTCTCTCCCTGCCTCTTGTTTTCTCCCTCTCTAAAATAGAATAAATAAACCTGAAAAAAAAAAACAAAATGAAATTATGTCTAAAATTATATCTCGTCCCCCCAGCAGTTTTACCCATGAAGGAACTGAAGCCCAGAGAGGTGAACTCGGGTGCTCTCAGTTACACTAGCTTTCCATTCCTACCCCAGCATTCTTTCTACCACATTCCACCACTGCACAAGCAAGGCTGAATGAGTGACCTGGAATCTTACTCCTATTTTCTTGACTATTTTAGACCGGATCTCCCCTTAGAGAATGAGCTCTGAATGGGAAGCCAACACTGATTACAAGCACGTGTGTCATGTCAAGGCCTCCAAGAGACTGTTTTATTTAGGAGTCTTCCTTCAACACTCACATAACCAAGAGAAACCTCAGAATGGGCTTTTGTCTAGAAAATCAAGCCTCTCGGTGTCATCTACGGTACATCTAGGACTGGTGGTCTTGCCCCCAGGCCCTTCGAGCTGCAGTTCTTGTGCAACCATCTGCATTCCTGTTGAACAAATCACACCATACCAACCTCCAGTTGCATCGCCGCACCCCCCCC
>LNAC01000774.1:267413-322131 GCA_002007465.1 Ailurus styani
ATTCTGTTGATCCTGGCAAAGAACTCAGGTTATCCCGATTAAAAAGAAACAAACTGTGCAAAAACAGAGAATAAAGACAGCAAATATTTCAGGGAATTAGGGAAAGGTTTACAACCAAGCCTCACAGAGATTATTTGATTCTGGTGATTTGTAATTACCACGACTTAACTCCTCTCTCCTGATGTTTCAGAGGAATGTCTCTCTCATGCCCAGTTTCTACTTTATGACTCCGCATTATTAGAGCTTCTGCTCGCTCACAACCTTTCCTGCTACGTGGCCTCCGCTAACAGCCTTCCCCGTGTACCCTTTCACCTTCAACTCCTCTGCTAATTGCTCAGCTGTGTTGTTGCTCACTTTCAAATTTCTGAGAGAAAAATCTCATTGCCCTGCCTAATGACCATTATCCCTTTGTGAATGAAGCTGTTGTGTCAGACCACCTACGAAAGCTCTGAATAGCCTATATGTTTGCTGGCTTTTCATCACTTGCTCCAGGAGCTGGGGTTTTATATACCATGTTATATAAATGCATAAGGGGCCATCTAGATCTGCCTTCCTTGACCAGCAGCTGTGGATAGGGGCTTCCTAGGAGGGTAGTAAGCTTTCGCCTATCACGCCCATACCCCAGAGAGAGGTATGAATACAGTGACGACACTGGCCCTCTCCTTAGGGCACCTCATATTCCTGCATGGGTGGAATGGTCTCGTGGCTTCCAGAAAAAAAGAAACTGTGTTGCTCGCCCCAACCACAGCCTCAACAAGATTCCAGCTTCCTGTTGAAAAAGACTTTGGTAGCCTAAAAGGGAGGGGGGCAGGTTTAGATTCCTAGATACCCAAGTTTATTCCATACAGTAACTTAGGCAAGACAGAAAAATGGATCCTAGGTCTCTTTGAACCAAACCTTGAATGCATTTTGGTACATGATTCAGATTCCGAAAAAGTGATCATTGGCTAAAAATCCTACCTCATGATAATTTGGATATTGAAAAGGATGCATTTGTGTTTTGGCTACTTTATGGATAAAAGTGCTCCCGAGTTATGGATGATTCATCCCTCACTGTACAAAGCATTTGGCATTACTAAATGAAGTTTAAATTGGAGAGACACTATACATTACACATGGAAAAAATTTGCATTTTAACATCTCTAGAATGCTATTAAATATCTCAGAAAGATCCATAAAGAAAAGTGTGTCCTAGAGCTTGAAATAGAAAGTGATTGGAAAAAGTAGAAATAGAGTTCCTATTTTTCAAAAAGGAGCCATATCATCCCATAAATCTTTGAAAAGAAGTTTTCTTGGGCTCTGCTCTAAGCATTCAAATGCTTCCCAGGAGCACCTTGACCTTAAATTAACATTTATAGAGTTTAGCTGACATCAAGCTTTGCAGTTTAATGGAAGGTTTAAAGTTGAAGAAGGTAAGTAGTCTAAATTGGTATTGTATATTAAGTTCTGAATAAGGATGCATTTCTACAACTACCACCATTTTCATTTATTTGCCCCTCTAGAACAATAATAACAATTGGCAAAATATATGAAATGCATTTTCTTTCATGAATAATACATTTTTATATGTTAACCTCATGGAAACAGGAACAGTTCAACAGTAACAGCGGCATTTTAATGCTGTCTTAAGAAAGGGTACGTGTGACGGCATCTGCACTGTCTGACCTTGGTAATGTTGTTTTCTGGACAATCTGTAGTATAAATAGAGGTTGTAAGAAACAGTAACCAAGGGGTAAAATAATAAAGCGGCATCTTCAAAAATAAAGAATATACAGTATAACCTATAGATTCTATTACAGATCAAATGAACATGAGATACGTTCCATTCCTGTTCAAACCAGGAGTACATTCTAAGGGGAATATGAATGTCTGGAGACTCATACATAAAGCACGAAGATGGTGTTTTAATACTGCTAATGAGTTGCCCCTTGTTGCATTGCAGATAAAAACTGGTTTCCTATATAGACATATTTCTGCACTGCAAAAAGCCCAATTCATAAATGCTTGGCATCCGCACACAAAGGAAAACCATTTCTCCCAGTGTTTAGTCTGCCAGAACGACAGTGATTTGGTCTTTAGAAAAGACGATTCTGAAAAAGCAGGTGAGGAGAAAAGCTAGTACAGCCCTTAGACGCTCGACCAAGGGTATCTCAGGTCCTCTGGCCTCCTTCTCTCTTGTGTTTTGGAGCATCTTCCTCAAAATGTCCTAAGTCCTCCTCTGGCAGCTGCGAGGGTGCCGTCCCAGCAGGTGCCCTGACCCAGACCATCCTGTGTGGGCCCTGGGCTCCATTGCTCCTGTTCGCGGAGCTCTGCAATCCTCTTCCCCAGTCCCCCAGATGTGGAGGTTATCCAGGTGCTCTGAGGAGCTCCCCGGTGCACATCAGTGGGCTTGTCCTGGCTCCCTGTGGTCAGCTGCCCTGTCTTGGATGGTAGCCTGGTGAGCAAATCATTCTTGCTCGAGGTTCAGTATTTCTTTTAAAGGAATGTATGGGCCATTAGGATAATGCTAACAAGCTGATTTAGGGTAACTCAAATTGGTTACACAGACAGTTGCTTTTTGAAATGAACTATCTGCCCCCCAACCCACAAAGTAGGTGTGGCCCTGTAGGTTGTTCTGATAAACAATAAGGATCACGATCCTAGCCAGATTAAAAGAAGACAAGAAAGTTTCCCTTTCTTCAAAGTTGAGGACATATGACTGACACAAGAGCTTAGAAGTAAGTTAGCTCTTAGTGGTGAAATGTCTCGGGAAATGAGATGGTTTACAAAAATAGGAAAATATAAACCAGGACCTCCAGATAGAAACTTCCTTGTTAAAACATTGATTGTAGAATACAGGGCCAAATCTCCGTTGCAGAAGACCTCCCTGCTCACTCCCGTTGGGAGACTGTGGGTCCCGTCAGACTCCCCTCGGGCACTGCTCTTTATCCTCTTGATCTTGCTTCCTATTGTAGCCGTGGCTACTGGGAACAGATGTGCATGAGATGTGGCCATTTCGTGCTGACACTATCCATTCTCTCACCTGGCCTGGGCTCCCCATGCTCTGGTGTGGGACCTCTATGCCCTCAGGAGTGAGAGAGAATTCACTCTCCATGGGAAACCCTGAACCGAAGGAGATCCAAGGGAGATCCGAGAGCCAATGGATAAGTGTTTCTCCCTGTGATCCTGTGGGGGGACTGTTCTATCCCACCCCTCCGAGGGCACCAGTCGGGTAGAGCTCTAGCTGCCCACAGTTGTGACCAACTCAATAACACACACTTAATTTGTCTTCTTCTCCACCTTCCTGCTTGGACTCTCCCTGGTCCTTCACTCCTGGTCCCTGGCATCACATTGCAAAATAAACTACCTGCAGAAAGCCTAAACCTTGGGCTTTATTCTCTTGGGAGGAACTTAGGCCAAGAAAATGGAGTAATATCCCTAGGCCACCATATCTATTCCCCTAACTTCCACATGGCCTCACTACCATGAATTATCTATCATTCTGCATGTGTAGTGTGGCACAAAGAGCCCTCCACAGATGCATGTAATTACAAATCTTACCACACGAATGTAAAGACCCATGATTATCCTATTACTTTCTGCTGGAGAGTATTGATTAATAAAACAAGACCCAGATCGTATGTTCCCTTGGTACTCCTGGTAGCATCCAAGATATTGTTCTGCATTTACTGGATATTTCACGGTGTTGGACCACCGGTAACCTGCAGAAAGTGGCCATATAAATAGCCCCATTACCTGCAGACCTCAGGGCTGTCAAATGAATGAAGGCAAGGAAAACATTTTTCTCTAACGTGAGTGTCATGAATGACAAGGTATTATAATTTATAAGACATCTAACTGGCTTTATGAAGATACAATCATTTATTTCTCTTCTACCTACATACCAAATGTCATTGAAATTGGTATAAAATCACTAACTGCTGTGTTTATAGAGAATAAAATGATTGTCAGACTAGTCAGAAAATTTCAACATTCCTAGGATTCTGTGTTTTGGAGAAAACATTTAGAGTTATGTCACACCATATAATTTAGATGACTGAAACCAGACTGCCAAAATATTCAAGTTAAGACTTAAGAACATCTGGGACGGGGGTGCTTGGGTGGCTCAGTCGGTTAAGCATCTGTCTTTGGCTCAGGTCAGGATCTAGGGTCCTCGGATAGAGCCCTGCTTTGGGCCCTGTGTTCAGTGGGCAACCTCTGACCGCTGCCACTCCCCCTGCTTGCACTCTCTTGCTTTCTCTCTCTCTCTGTCAAATAAATAAATAATTTTTATTTATTTATTTATTTATTTATTAAGATTTTATTTATTTATTTGACAGAGAGAGAGATCACAAGTAGGCAGAGGCAGGCAGAGAGAGAGGGAGAAGCAGGCTCCTTGCCGAGCAGAGAGCCCGATATGGGCCTCGATCCCAGGACCCTGAGATCATGACCTGAGCCGAAGGCAGAGGCTTTAACCCACTGAGCCACCAGGCGCCCAATAATTTTTTTTTTTTAAAAAAACATCCAGGATGTATAGGAAAAGGCAGAAGTATTGTGACAATGAAATAGGCAAGTCAGAAATGGAATAACCTAAGTTATATATACTCACATATCTGTACTCACACATGATCAGTTAGGTCTGCAGCATTTACATGCGGCAATTTTCCATAGTCCCACAGGGAGAGTGGGATGATTAAAGTGTTTCTCTTGGACAGGCATCATTGCTCTTTAAAGAGGAGAAAACTCTAGTTAACATCTGGTTGAAATACATTATTGAAATACATTCCAGACCTTGCTTCTTTTGGTTGAACAGCTGGAATTTTTTTTTTTTTAATCATTTTGAGCCACTAATTTTCAACTTCTTCTGGTGGGGGAAAAGGAAAGCATGAATGGCAGAAAAATAAATTTAAATATATATACCCTTTTTATGAGCACCAGTTCTGTCCCAAGCATCTAGGTCATGTACTATATATGTAATTTCTAATAGGGTCACTGAGAAATGCATAAGTGATAAGCTATATATAAAGAGGTGTAACAAGGCACCTGGGTGGCTCAGTGGGTTAAGCCTCTCTGCCTTTGGCTCAGGTCATTTTCTCAGGGTCCTGGGATCAAGGCCCGCATCGGGCTCTCTGCTCAGCGGGGAGCCTGTTTTTCCCCTCTCTCTCTGCCTGCTTGTGATCTCTCTCCCTCTCTGTCGAATAAATAAATAAAATCTTTAAAAAAATAAAGAGGTGTAACCAGCACACTTGTGTGCATTTTGTTGTTATAGCTTATCTGTTATAATATCCTGTCTGTGGGCTCTAGTCAGGGAAATGAAAGTCGGAATAGGTATTTTAAGCAGAGGTGATTGCACACAGGGAATTATTCATACAAGAGTCTGAAGTCTGCAAGAGCGGGAAGGAAATGCTGGAGTAGCCCGAGTCTTAGAGAAGAGGTTGTCAGAAACTCCGTATTCATGGGAGGGCCCTATGTCATCCACAGCTGGTGTTAGTCCCCTGAGGGAAGAGGACAGGCTGGGTGCTGGGAGTGCCAAAAGAATCCGGAGGCTCCCAGAGCCCGGGGGGTGTCCAGAAACTGGAGGATAAGACAGAAATACCTTCCCTTCCTTCTGCCTTCCAACCCCCTGTCTGTGCTTCCACTAGAGAACCTAACAGAAGGTAGACGTCAAGGGAGGCTGAAAATGAAAATTTTATATTGATGTTTTATTAATTCATATACTCACACATTGAAACATTTCTAAGCGAGATTTTTTTTCATCTGACATCATGAGTCAACTGACAGATATAAAAAATTTTAGAGAACTAGATGAGATTCCACTGGCTTCAAATCTAAGGTGTCACCAAATTTAAGGGTAAGTTAAGCTTTCCAAATTCCACACCGGAGAATGTGGTTTAAGGTTTACCTTCATTGAACACAGTTGAAGCCAACTTTCTACAGAACCACAGTGAGCTCGTATCCTTAATTGGCTCTAAATTGGTAACATTGAGCAGCTCTTTCTAACCTTTTCTACTTGTCACCCAACGGGCTTTTCCCCAAAGACTCCCAAAGACTTTTACACACAGAGAAGAAATATTTATTGTGACTAAGTCCATGCCCAGGGTTAAAAGTAGAAAATGCTTTCTTCCTGCTAGGGGTAGATGATGAGTAGAAAAAACCTTAAAAGTCATAAAACTTAGTTCCAAATTCAGTTACCATATCTATTATCGATGATATAATCTCTATATAGTATCTTAGTTTTATAGCATGGTTTCTCGACGCTGGCACTATTGACATTTTGGGGCAAATACTTCTTTGTTGTGAGGAGCTGTCCTGTGATGGTCCTATGATGCTTAGTCCCACCCCCACCTCCCCCCTAGATGCCAGAAGGCCACCCAGATCTGTGACAACCCAAAATGTTTCAAGGCCCAGTTGAGAATCACTGCTCAGAATATGTTTCCTCAGCTAATTATAATTACTTTACATGGTTGTTGTAAGGTAAGATGAGATGTCCTAGATATGTCACTGGGCTTAGCCTGCACCCAAATTAGCAGACTGATGCCTCATTGGTAAAGTGGGGTGGGGGTAGGTAACCTCTCAGAGGAAGTAAAAATGTTTTTGGCTATGCTGCCTTGCTGCTGAAAATGTGGTCAACATCACTTGGAATCTTTAATCCTATACTTCAAATCTGGATATTTTGTTCATCGCGGATTTTGAGGATATTGATTTGCATTTTTCAAAATATTGCACTAAATATCATCAATATTACATTAATTAAATATTTCTATATTTATTCTATTGATATTTAATGGGTAATAAACATTAATTTTAATATATTAAAATAACTTAATTATAAGTAAATATTACATTTCAAATATTGCATTAGGTATTATTAATATTGCATTAGGATATTATTTATCTTGATTACTGAGTTTTGTGTAACCCCTTAAATTTTGAGCCTTGTCCCTGCTGATAAATGCAGGCCCAGGGCAGCCCGGCTAAATCAGAAATGGCATTTTAACGAGGTTCCAGGTGATTAGGGTGGAGGCACCGCTGTCGTTGCCCCACGACGCGGCAGTGGGGCTGTGGGAACCGGGCGGGAGTGGGGGCCACAAGGCCTGGGAGGACAGCATGGGGCACGTTTCAGGTACGGAGGGGATAGTGAGGGCGGGCGAAGCCGAGGGGGCTGTTTCCACGGGGGGGTGGGGGGTTAGGTGAGACGCCTGCTCTTTGGACGCCTAGCCGAGAAAGAGTGACACGCAGTGGGAAGGAGAGGCACGCCCTGCCCTCCAGGGGCCAATACGGTGAAGCAAGGATGCGAAGTCGTGCGGGGCTGCGGCACTCCCCGGCCAACACCGGCCGGCGGCTCCGAGCTCCGGGAGCGCGCGCCTTCCCGGGGAGGGCGAGGGCGCCCTCAAGCGGATCTGTGGGCGCGGCGCGCGCGAGGCGGGCTCGGGCGGAGCGCGTGCCGGTCCCGGGGTGCAGGCTCAGACGCAAGCACCCGCTGGGGGGGCTTTCCACGGGCGTGCTGGGGAGGACGGGAGTCCGAGAAGATGAGGGTCCTGCAGATGACCTCGGGGGCTGGGGAGAGGGAAGGAAGCGTCGTTTACCAAGATGCAGTCCTTAATTTATTGGGATTTGAACATGTGGGGGTCTATTCTGTCGCTAAGCAATGGGTGACTAAACACTGGCGAATGCCTGTGGCTACTCTTCGACGAATATTAACTTCACAAACGCGTGAATCCTGGGTTCGAACCCTTGACTTGGGCCACATCAACACTGCTCTACCGTGAGCACGTTGTAGACCAGAAATGGTTACTGCCTTTTATAGACCTAGAGCAGGGGTTCTTAAATCTGCAACAATGTTATTTTGAAGAATAGGCAAATTTTAATGCATGCCCAAGCTGCCTTGACCCTTGATCCATCTGACACGTGTGTGTACTAGCCTGTGAAAGAGTGTGTGGAGTGGCTATTCTTAATAAGAGCCAGGTTCACTGAAAATTTTAGTAAGCTCGCTTTATGTCATTCTGCATTTTCTCCTTTAGGGTGTACCAAATATAGATAATTCTAGATGGGACAGTCTGTGTGTGTGTGTGTGCACGCACACAAAAGAGAGAGAGAAATGATTTTTTAAAGATCATTTCTCATAGTTAAAATAATTGGCTTTCTTGTAGTTTACTTTTTAAAAAGAGTTTATTTTGAGAGAGAGACAAAGATAGTGACAGAGACAGAGACAGGAACAGAGACAGACAGAGCGACAGAGCTAGCAGGAGCTCGATCCCGGGACCCTGGGATCATGGCCTGAGCTGGAGGGAGACGCTTAACCGGCTGAGCCACTCAGGCTCCCCTGTAGTTTACTTTTCATCTGCCAAGTAAAAATGGCAAAGATTGAACCTGAGGACAAGAATCTGGGGCACAAAATTTTGATCCCTGCCTCTAACACGGTGTATTTTTTAACCATCTGGGCCAAACTTTAATTTCTTAGACTCACATATATTCAAAGCAGATTATGTGTATATAGCCATATATTTATTTTTTAAGGAAAACTTATACTTATAAAGTTGAAAATCCTACGTTGTAGACTCTACCTGTATAATAACATTTAGCAAATGAGGACACTCAGAAATTAGAGTTTTGCCCAGATGCTTAAAAAATACACAGTGTTAAAGGCGCTTATCTCAATTTTGTGCTCCAGACACTCCTGTCCCCGGGCTCCGTCCTCTCTGCCGCTCTCACTCAGCAGACGAAAAGTAAACTATAAGAAAGCAAACTATTTTAACTATGAAAGGTGACCTGAAGAAAAATCATTTCAAGACCAAGTTGGTTGCAGCAAAATTCATTAGCCTCTTCCAGGATGAAAGCTGGTGTCTGGGTGACATTCCAAGGTTACTAATGCTTGTCAGCCCCACAACTTGCAGACTGTACATGATGGGGAATCTTTGGGGTTTGGCATCAAAGGAGAAAGGATGTAAAAATGGCCCTGATGGATGTTCTGAGGTTGTTTGATCTAAATCCAGAGAAAATAGCAGCTATCACAGCTGATGGAGTACCCGCTATGACTGAGAAGATGAATAGTACGGAGAAAAAAAATTAAAGTCAGAAAAGCTTGTGCCAGACATTTTATCATATCTTTTTATTTTATTTTTTACAAACCAAGCTTGACAACTTGGAAATCCCTTTGTGCAGTTTATAAAATAATGAATTCTAAATGAGGGCCTGGATTCACCAACAGACCAAGCAATTTCGTAAACAATTTCTGTTCCCCAATATGGCTCCCTGTCATCGCATTTTCAAGTCCGATCACTTCCGTGAGGAGGAACAGTAATACATACGATGCATATCTTTGAAGCGTTAGCTATCAGACATGGTAGGATGCCAGTTACTCGATGTCCCAATGACAAGAAAGGTATCCTGTGTTATATTTCCGCGTCTGATTTACACTCAGAGAAGAGTCAACTGAAAGACAAAAGTGCTACGGGGTAATTTGTATTCTCGTATCATTTCTCCTGTGTTCAGTGGCGTTTATTCTCTGATTTCATTACCATGGCTGTTTCTTACTTTCAAGCTCCCTTTAAATACAAACAAACACGAATGCGCCCACACACCCGTACACACACACACACACGAGCTCACACACACGCACACACACCCTCTTCAGAGTTGCAATTAATCATCGTACGCTTTACAAGGGTTTCCCCGTGCTAATGCCTGTTCTTCCATCGGTTTCCAAGCTCGTGGAGAACAAGTGCTGAGTCTATTATGCCCTTTGTGTTCTCCCCACACAGTGAGTGTTCAATAAATACTATTGACTGACTGACACATCTCCCTCTTTTTCTCTTTGTCTCTGACACCTCTGCTTTCTCTCGGAAATGATATTTTTTAAGTGGCAATATTTTCCCACTCTGGACTTTTAAAAAGCTCTTCTCAGCCTCTAACTTTTTCTTTATGTAAGATTTTTCAACAATAGACAAACTACAGGTGGAAGGAAACCGATAATCTACAACCCCTTGACAATAAATCTGTTTTTAATTGGAGTGTGACAAGTACCTCACAGAATGGAAGCTTTTTCCCCAAGAACAATGTGAGTGTGAACATCTCTGCCGAAGCGGCCGTTAAAAAATCATCACACCTCCTGCCTGTCCTACCCACTTGGACTACGCCTGAATTCAAGGCAGGCATTCGCGGACAGCCCCAGCTTTATTTTTCTTTTGCTACACAAAGGGTCAGAGCTTCTGTCTGTATTCAGGGTCTCTGTTGTTCTTGCACAGAACTTAAATAGCAGTTTGTTCTCCTTTTGAAACAGACGCCTAAACCACAATTATTTTTTTAACCTTACCTTAGGAAAAGTCTTGGTAGTTCAGTGATATCCAGAAATATGGACTTTTCAGGAGACATGAAAGTGGACCCTCCATCAACCTGAGCATTGTTTGATCTCACAGAGGCAAGGTAATAATGTGCCTTTATTACTGTCGGCTTTCTCTATTACAGCCATTATGGATTGTGTAGTTGCGGTGGGTGATTGTTAAGGGAGATTGCTCTCATGTCACATCCTCCCATCTGTGTCAGCCTCTTGGAGAAGGTGCCGGGGAGAAAAATCTCAACCCAACGTGGCCACTGTTCTTCACACCCTGTCTTTCCACTCACGGCAATTAGAGTACAAAGCCACCTTCTCTTTGGTACCATTTCTATTTCCTGTTTCTTTTCTTCTAACACTGAGTTGAAAGCCTCTTGGAAAATGAGAATGTTCAGGAGAAGGGAAGGCTGTAAATTGAATCCAGATTTGCATACAACACCACTGTTGATGGTCATTTCTTACTCTGTTCACCTGCTGACAGCTGCCTGCCTTGTTGTTGCCCTTGACCCAGTATCCGTAACTCCGAAACTGGCGCAGGCACTGGAGTTCCCTGACCCATTTTAAACTCTGTTTCTCCATCAGAAAAAGCGCCAACTAAAGTGTCTTAGTTTGAGTTTCCCCAGAAGAAGGCCCTGGGACAAGGATTATTAGCACAAATTGTGCACTTAGGAGGCGATCGCGGGAAACCAGTGAGTTGGTGCTATCCAGCTTCAGAAGACTGGAACTTTCTGTAGTTACGGGGAAAGTGGGGGAACAGGTTTTCACAGTGGGGTGGCTCCACGTTCCTCATGGGGCTAGGTCTATCTTCCCATGCTTGGAAGCAGAGTAACTTGTGGGAAGATGTAGTTTAAAGAAAGGCAGTGTGGGCAAAAGGTACCTGTGGCCCCAGCCGACAACCCAGGCCTCTGCCCCAGTGGAGAGGGTGCCCGCCCATGGGGGATCCCTGCCTGGACCCAGCTTCAGCAGCCGCCGTGGCCCAGGCTGTGGCTTCTCTGGGGAAGCCAGGCAGACACAGTTGAAGGGGTTCATGGGGGAGTCTCAACGTTTCTCTTCCCACTTTTGTTTTTTTTTTTTTTTTAAAGATTTTATTTATTTATTTGACAGAGAGAGAGAGATCACAAGTAGGCAGAGAGGCAGGCAGAGAGAGAGGAGGAAGCAGGCTCCCTGCCGAGCAGAGAGCCCGATGTGGGCCTCGATCCCAGGACCCTGAGATCATGACCTGAGCCGAAGGCAGAGGCTTTAAACCGCTGAGCCACCCAGGCGCCCTCTCTTCCCACTTTTGAAGCAGAGAGAGGATGAACGGAGGTCAGAACAACCCCTGGACTCTTATGTTGCCCCCTAAAAATATCCTTAGACTGCTCTAGGGCAGGAGACAGCCATCAAAGGTGGTAGCTACAGCACATTTACTGGGCGCTGACCTGTAAGGAAGCTACATTTTACAGAAGAAAGCTAAAGTCCAGAGATTAAGAAACCCACCCGGTACCACACAGCTGGGACATAGCCGAGCCAGGATTTGAAATCCAGCAGCCTTTCTCCAGAGTTGATTCTTGAGACCCTTGCTCACACCATCATAGGCACACAACATCTATTTACATGTGTGCTCATCTTGGCTTCTTTGTCCCAGCATCAAGAAATGGTGGTGTCATGTCTTGGATAGAATTGCACAGGTTCCTCTGCGGAGATGCTTGGCTTCAGGCCTTAGGCCTGGTGCCATCAGTGTACACTCCCTTACACGGTCTTTATTAGGACGTTCTCTAAGGAAACCATGATTTACCAAAGGAAACAGACCCAGAATAGTATTCTTAGCATACAGCAGAGGACCTCGTGTTTGGGATTATAAACTCTGCTTTGAATCATCTCCTCCCTCTTGCGTTGTATTCCTACTTTAACATACCTATTTCCCCCTTTGAAGTATCCAAGGAAAGAAGTCGAGACCATTCCTCTTTCCAAGGCAATACCTGCAACACTTAAGGGAAATCCAGCCATCATAACACTCTGATATTTCTGTTGGAGAAGATACGCTGGGCCAGCTAATTATTCAGGTAATTTTTTCCTCCCAGGAAGGCAGGCCGTTATTTTGACAGCTTATGTCACTGTTACACATAAAGTTTACATTGTCAATGAATGGGAATACACCAGGTAATAGTCATGAGTTCTCAGGGGATCATCTGAGAGCCATTTCCAAATGTCCTTTATGGAAGCATATGGTCATATCCTCCACTTCATCGCCGGGTCAATCAGCAGTTGCTCTTTAATATGGTATGTTCTTCACGCACCAGTGCAATTTCCAAGCTCCATCACATTTGTTTTTTTCCCCACGGTGCTTGAAAGTTGCTTAAGCTGCGGATTATTGCCTCGCCACGAGCACTGATCGCTCTTCTGGATAGTAGGCATTCCGGTGTCATCTTTAATTTGCGATATTAATATTGAACCCCATCACTGTTCAGTGGTTTTAGTGAAGTATTTACATATAGACTAGCGAAGTGTTTGAGCAGTGCATTGAAAACTGTCCGTTCCTAATTGGAACCGTAAAGTTTACCACGGCATCTGCATGACATGGATATGATTTCTGATTATAAAGCGGCCTCGGAGGTTTGCTTCTGAAAACAAATGCGGTGTGTTTTTTGCAGCTCTGCGTTGCCCCATCCATTCAGACCGTTGGTGACTGGGGGTGATGGGGCTCCAAGAACTGTTTTTTTACAACCTCACACACTTTTAGAGAAATGAACTGTCTCAAAGAGTTTTGACTGGGGATCACATTGAAAATTAATGAACTAATTAGTTAAGAAATGTATGACTTTATTACGGAAAGGGAAACCTGACACCGTAATGACAGTATGAAATGCATGCAATGTCCTTTTAGTTTATGACATTTGAGGAAGGTGGACCTGTTAAGGAACCTTTGGACCACTATTATTAATTATCTGATTTAAAGATCCCCTTACCCTGCGAGAAGGATGGATATCGATTGGTATTTGAGAGATTCAAATGGAAGAAAGAAAGAAAAAGATAAAAGAAAAGGGAACATCTTCCTAGTTGTGCTGTTGGATGACCTTGTGCCCTGGTGTGTTTAAATTGCTTACTTCCTATAACTCTATAAACTTCTGTGTTTTCATTTGCTGGATTAGATTGAAGTGTCAACTATATTTGATGAATGGCATTGGTAATATATGTTCATGTTCGTCTTTGCTCTTTCTGCTTTTATTTATATAGAGTCAGTATAATTTATTTCTCCTGAAAAAGCTTTCAGCAAAAAAGATTTTTTAAAGTACAAATACTTTTTAACAGGGCTCTGGGGTTCGTGATGATCAAATCACTCATCTTTCCTTCTTCTTTCTAGCCTTTTTTTTTTTTTTTTGACGTGCTTACTTTTCTTTTAAATCTAGCAACTGAAAAAGAACATAGGAAGGCAAGCTCAGTGGTTGCACCCAAGCCCTTAAGTGGTTGCATAAAACGTTACTGTGGCAGACCAGCTTTTAGCTCAGTCTATGTGTATATTAGCGTAATGATATCAAGAATTGTGCAATTATCTGGATGATTTAATTTAAAAATACCAGTCTGCAGCCTTCCCTATTCAAGCACTTTATTCTCTCCCCGTAGCAGGGAAATTATAAAGATTATAAAATAATCTGGTCTGGTCTTTCCTTAGAGGTGTTGGGAAGGAATCCCCTGTCATCTTGAGGTTAAAATGGGGCGTGCTGTTAATTGGATCATCAACTACTCACGCTGGATTTTTATTTAGATCAAAATGTTATGTTGAGGCTAATAGGCATGTCTATCTCTGTCAAAGCTCTCTCTGGGGGTGAGAGAATAGAGGGGTGGTGAGGAGAGGAAGGAAATGGAGGGAAATCACAAAGTCAGCCTATAGTCAGAATCTTCAAAACTACCTACAATAGCAGCTAGGACACTGGAGGAACATAAAAACTGGGGAAACTATAATAAACACAAAGCTGGATTTGGGGAGTCACTGGTTCCTCCGCTCCCTTCCTTCCTTTCTTCCTTCCATCCTTTCCTCCCTTCCTTCCTTCCATCCTTCCTACCTTCCTTGTTTTTTTTTGTTTTGTTTTGTTTTTTGACAGAGAGAGACACAGCGAGAGCTGGAACACAAGCAGGGTGAGTGGAAGAAGATGAAGCAGGCTTCCTGCTGAGCAGGGAGCCCCTTGTTGGGCTTGATCCCAGGACCCAGGACCTGAGCTGAAGGCAGAGGCCCAACCCACTGAGGCACCCACGTGTCCTGTTATCTTCCATTCTTTTTTTCAAAAAGATTCTATCCTTATCCTGCACCACACCTTTCCCTCATTTCTCTTCTCATTCTTTTAGCCATCCAAGAATTTCTCCTGCTAACTGAAATCCAGGGTCTTTTTATTGTTTACTGAAAGGCTCTTGAAACAAATGATCAATGTGATAAAATGTCCAAGCTAAACCAGTTCAATCACAGAAATACTGACATGCATATAACTGTATTTCTGCTTCGCATATCCATTTGTCTCTGATCCACAGTCATGGTCATTACCATGAGCCACTAGCCGGGGGTCAGCACAACCTGTGTTCTGAGCGCCCGGGGCTCAGACCCTGACTTCTCTGGGACTCTATCAAAGGAAAAGGGATGACATGCATGCTTTTGGAAGACTCTGGACGCATTTGTTCTGACACCAGAGAGTCAAATAAGCTGAACTTTAAAAAAATAAAGAGAACATAGGAGCAAATTACAGTCCTTCATGACTGAACATCAGATAGAGTCTCATGAATTAAAAAAAAAATAGAAATAGACAGATTCTACTTCTCATGTACATACGGATAAAGTAGGATCAATAGATTTTAATTTTTATAGCATTGACAACACAGATGACTTTGAAAATGAAATCAGCATTATCTAGAACAGAAGAATGTGTTCATGTTTGTTTCTTTTTAGTGTAAAGATTTCCAAATTGTGTGATTAATATGCTAAATAAGTTGGCTCAAATTCTACTTTTGTTTATTCTTGTATAACACTCTTTGTAGTCAGTTGTTATAATTCCTGTTCATTTGGAAAAAGAATATGTTAACATATGGGATAACATAAAAATAAAGTTAATTTTAAATAACTAGGTGTTTTTATAGCCACACAATCATTTGAGGGGACTTAAAAAATATATACATTTGTGAAAATGTTTATGGCTTTGGCTCTGGAACAAACATGATCACATTATGACCCTAGATGGCCAACAGACATCTCAAATTTAATACAAGCTCAACTGGCCTCTTCACAATTTACAGCCCCGTAACTGCTGATACCATCGTTTGTCCCATTTCACCCCTTCAGCCAGCTGTTCAGACCAAAAGCTTCAGTCTTCCTTACCTCTCTGATTCTCTCACATCTCATGTCCAGTCCTGTGGCAAAGACCATTCATTCTCCCCTCAAATTAGGCCTCCAATCTGACCACGCCTCCCCATGTCATTATCACTTGCCCTCTCCCCTGAATTCCTGTGAAGTAAGTCTAACTCCTCCCCCTGCTTCCACACTTGCTCCTACAGGGTCTCTTCTCAACAGAGCAGCCGGAGTGATTCTTTACAAATATAAGTCAGAGCATCGTTCTCTTCTGCTCAAAATCCTCCAAAGCTTCCTTGCCACTTTGTGTAAAAGACAAATCTTTCCCATGTCCCGTATGATATGGCGCCCATTACTGGTTTGACTTACCCTCCTATTATGCTCCCTTTTGCTCGGTCCACTTGAGTCACCTTGATGTTTCTGTTGTTCCCTCTGCATGAAAGTTCTTCCAAATAGTCTCATGGATGACTCCGTTATCTCCTTTAGGTCTTTGCTCAAAGGGCAAGTATCCATGGAGCCTTCTTACTTGCCTTATTTACAGTTGTATACCATACCCGCTGTCCCTCCCTAGCTTTCTTGCCCATGTATTTTTCCTCATAACACACACACACACACACACACACACACACACACAATGTTAGATCTATGTTACATAGTAATGCTATATGTACATATAAATACTAACATAATATATATTCCCTGCTTTGGGGCACGCATACACACATATACACACAATTTGCGAATTGTCTATCTTTCTTTACCAGAATGTCAACTCTGTGAGGACAGAGATTTCTGGATATCCTGCTCATTGCTGAATCCTGGTGCCTGGAACAATACCTAGCACATAGTAGAAGATCAATAAATTATTGTTAAATGGGGTGTCTGGGTGGCTCAGTTGGTTAAGCATCTGCCTTTGGCTCAGGGCATGATCCCAGGGTCCTGGGATTGAGCCCCACACTGGGCTCCCAGGTTAGCAGGGAGCCAGCTTCTCTCTCTCTGGCTGCCTGCCACTCCCCCTGCTTATGCTCTCTCTCTCTCTCTTTCTGTCAAATAAAATCCTTAAAAAAAAATGTTAAATGAATGACTACCCGGATGGATAAACTAATCAGTGACATGACATAGCTGATTTATTTCTTGAAGTATATCATAGGTGAGACCATTTCAGGCCTCCTTTTATTAAGCTAAACAATGTGAGATTACTGATAATTTGCTTTGACCTACACAAGTGGCTAGGGTTAATATTATGTGTATACTTCCCTTCCATTTCTTGTGTCTTGCCTCTTTCTGTCTTCTCAAGGTTAGCATCTTCTCTTGTTTGTCCTCCTCTCACTTCTCAATGCCACCGTCACAGTGAAGAACTGGCTTGGCCAGTAGATTTCATGACACTCTCTTTTAATGTTTTATCTATAGCTCACCTGAGACCTTTCCCACATCAGCCACACATGGTAACTAAGCAGTAGAGATACTGTGGGAATCAGATGCATAGGGCAATGAGGACCCTTACCTCTCCTATTCACCTCTCTTGTATATTTCTGGAGACTCGGGATCAGTGTCCAAATTGGCCAACTGACAAGCACGGTGTTAATGCTTTCTTCTACCTGCCTTTGATGAACTGCTCAGGTAGAACAGGTGATCTAAGCAACTGTGGTAGGGTGGCTTCAAGTGGAATGATCTCAAACAAAATAGCCAATTTAAGAAGTTAAAGGGGCAGTTAGACTCTGTCTAACAACAGGGCCTTGCCTTGGCCTGGTGGGAAATTACAGAAAAGTCTGGCCATGGGTGGGGGTGGGCCTGCATTACTGAGTGGTGGGGATGGCATTTCCATGTTATCAGTCTGCATGGCTCAGTTCAGAGAAGGACAGTTTCTAGTCAGCCTTTGGGTAGATGGGTAAGCCAGCGAGGCCTGGACCTGTGCTTGTTTTATCTAGCTCACAGGGGTGAGAGTGGGGATAGAAATAGAGGAGGTAGAAGTGTCAGCAAGTTGACTTTCCTTCCCTTCTTAACCCCTGAGAGGGACACCAGTCCCTGGGCCAAACTAAAGGCCCACTTCAGGTATGGGTCATAAATGGGCCCAGCCACACCACACCCTCATAAACCATGCGCTTTGTGAATTTTGTTTCCCCACATATGACAAATATCCAAAAGTCTTGTCTTGTCTTCCTTCCTTCTTTCCTTCCTTCCTTCTTCTCTCTCTCTCCCTTTCTTTCTTTCTTTTCTTTCTTTCTTTCTTTTCCTTCCTTCCTTCCTTCCTCCCTCCCTCCCCCCTCACTTTCTTCCTTTCTCTTTCTTTCCTTTTAAACTGCTTTACTAACTTCATAATATATAATGAGCATCTTGTTATGCAATAGGGTAAAACTTTCCGTCTAACAGAATCTTACAGGTTGGGTCAAAATACGACATTCAATTAGAAGCTGGTTGTAAGAGACTCACAGGAGACATGTAACACCAAAAGGTTTACAACAAAGGTACATCAATGGGCCCAGCCACACCACCTTTTTATGTGAGGCTCATAAGAAGCACATGTAAGTTTAGGAAGCAGGAGTGTCTTCCTATTAACTTCAGGAGGAAAAAACTTCAGGATTCAAGGCATAAGGCAAAACTCACGATGGTCATGGTGAGGAGGGTCAGGGCTAACTGCCCGCAGACTGTGACTGACTTGCTTCTCCCTCAGCAAAATCCATCCGCTGTCTCACCTCCTCCCCAGTCCTTTCCCTGTTCTCTTCTCTCATCCTTGCCTGCGGCTCCAAGCCTCGGAATTCTGTCCCACCCACACTAAACCGCCTAGGATTTCCTCTAAGCACACAATAGTCACCAGCTTCCAAAGCGAGGGCCAAGGGCTCTCCTTTCTTTATAAACAGCTTGCTCCTTTTCATCCTTTTTTTTTTTTTTTTTTTTTCCATTTTCCTGGTTGGCCTTGTCCACGTTGAGATTTTTTTAGTGCTTGTTCCTCTTTGGACGCCATCGCTCCTGGGCCTCTCCTTGCCGTCTCCTCCTCCTCCCCATTCTTGATTCTCTGAGGTGAGTGCAAGTGCACCGCTGTGACTCTTAGACCTACACATCCGCTTCCCCTCTGCCTCCTACTCTGTGGAGCCGCAGGGAGCAGGTACTGAGAAGGAAGTGTGACGGCCAGGTGACAAATATCCAAAAGTCTTAATACATTTCTGCCCAGATACTGTACCTGCATAGACTGGACCTCGTTCTCACACTCCTCTATTACTACCTTGAACTAGTAGGTAATGTAAGAATCTGGAACAGGGATAGAAAGGGAAGCACTTCACTCATAATGTAGATAATCTTCTTCTCATCAGTCACTGGAAATACACTGAGACAAATTTGTATGCAGAAGGATCTTTTTGTTTTGTTTTTGTTAATTTTTAAAGACTTTTTATGTGAGGCTCATAAGAAGTCTCAAGAGTTGCTCTACACAGCTTTCACCAACAGCCGCCTCTTACGTAACTATAATATGTTGTTAAAATCGTGAAACTGAAGCAGATATACTGCTATGAACAGACAGCAGGATGTTATTTTATAATGACAAAGAAAGAGTTTCTTAGATTACATCTGTTTTCACCTTGGATAAAACAAAGTGACTCACAGCAGCCTCTTTAATGCATTTTCCTCTCCTGTTAAAGAACTACAATTATTAATAGTTGGATGGTTGGAAGGTGAGTAAGTAAATGTGCTTAAATCCGATCGTGCCATCCCATTTTGCCTGTCCTTGGGTATTCACGTTTGGTTGGTTCCTGGGTCCCTGCTGATGTCTGAGACGCATAATTTTCAACTCAGTGCTGGCTATCAAACCACCGATTCTCAGCACTCTGACACGTGTAGGAGGAGCCTCAACAGCAGCCTTTCGTGGGCTGATTGTCGGTGAGAAGACAGGCTGTGTCCTGGGTAACAGAGCCTCTATCTCTTTGAAGCTGTCCTGGCTATTTCCAAGACATGGTACAGTTTTATCGTTTCCTTTCTCCTGCCCATACATCTAGGGCTTTGCTATTGTGGTGTAGACAACCCACAAATATGATTTTCCATGTGGATTGTCTATGGATAAGAGTAGGTGATGAAACTTGGCCTTCAGAATGGGTTAGCGGACATATATGCTCCTGTCTTCTTCATGCGTGTATGGTATTTATATTTAATAGTTTCGCATATATTTCAGCCCCAGGAGCCCAAAATCCTTCCTGACCAGCTGTTGTGAACAACTCTTATAGGACTTGATAAAGGTTAATCAAAGATTCAAGGGGGCTTCCTTATAGAATTGGCAGCAGACTTCCCTCCTGGAGGTTCCATCAACATGTTTGCTTTCAGTGTAGCCAGAAACCAGTGCAAATACTTTTGATCCACCTAGGGGACTTGCCCTAAAGTAAGACAATTATTTCACCAGATGCTGTGATATCACGGGTCCCACTTCATTGTGATTTGGCAGATTTATGTTGTGTGGACTGAAGCTCTGATCACCTTTCTAAATCTGCATCTAAATGTTGATGCTGTTAAAGAAAAAAATTCATGACCCTTAGAGAATGGTAAGGCAGACTTTATTCAGGGGGATAATCACAGTAGCTGTGGGGATCCCCGTAGTGGGATCTTGCAGTGGAGAAGAGGGATTGCCTCAACTCCGATTGCAACCAGAAAAACTGAGAATTTAGAGTCAAGGAGCAGGGTGGGGGTCAGTGGATGGAAAATTACTAAGAGGAAACATCAGAGGTAAGGGGATTCTGGCAAAACCGACCTACCAGGATCCTTGCTGAAGACAGGCCAGGGTGATTGGACGAGACGGTAGAAAATGAAATTGGCTATCGGAGGTGACAAGATACAGAGGATGAAAGATAAACTAAGGAAAGTCAAAAAAAAAAAAAAAAAAGAAAGATAAACTAAATTAACAGGATTCTTGCTGAAATTGGACAATGCAGAGATGAGTCAGAAGTTCAAAAGTTGAGGCCTAGTTGAAAGGAAGAGCTCAGGGGAGGAGCCTAATTAGAGTTTGGGCCAAGGGCAGAATCTTTGCCAATGTTTGAGGTGTAAAAAGATGCTTATTATTACTAAACAGACAGGTGAGCTTTGTTGGTAAGATACTCTCAGACTTTTCTTTATCTGCGACATTTTTTGGTAAAAATGGAAGGGACAAGATCCTGAAGTTGTTTCTTGGCAAATGAAGGAGGAGGGCAAGCTGACTTCTCCCTCAGACTGCTTGCTTTGAAACCCTGTAGTAATTAGAGTAGAGATTTCAGGCATTTCCCCCAGAACGTTATCTTCAGAGATAAAGATATTTAGTGGGAACCAAGGATTCATAATGATGTTCTTGCTAAGAGACAGCCTCATGCATCGGGTCCTGGAAATCACCTCTCTTATCAATCCGAGGAGAACCAGTTCTTGGAAGCATGGGTAACCTGGAGAATTGGACATTAATGCCTCAGTTATTTCAACCAGAGCAAAACGCAAACTGTGTTTGTCTCTCTCTCTCTCTCTCTCTTTTTTTTTTTTTTAAGAATAATTTATTTAATTGGGGGGGGGCTTGGGGCATGCATGGGTTGGGGCAGAGAGAGAGGGGAGAGGGAGAGAGTCCCAAGCAGACTCAGCACAGAGCCTGACACGGGACTCGATTCCGTGACCCTGAGATCACGACCTGAGCCAAAACCAAGAGTTGGACGCTTAGCCGACTGCACCACCCAGGCGCTCCACTATGTGTGTCTTTAGCAGCTTAATGAAGATTATGTAAGAGAAAGAATATGGGAGTGGCCTAGACGATTGAAGGGTAATCTGACAGTCATGTCAAAGATTGAGGATTCTGGATTGCAATCTTCTACATCTTTGGGAAAAGATGTAAAAAAGGAAAGAAAAGTTTGGCTTTTCCCAGTCCTGGATCTGTGACAATGACTAATGCTTCATTTGGTTTTGCTTTTAATTTTAGCTCCCCCCACCTGGTCCTGCCTGCCCCTCTCTTAGAAGATAATCCTGCCTCCTAATTAATCAAGAAAAATGAGGCCATTTAGTGTGACCTTTCTTAAATCCTGACCCCCTATTTATAAACTCTTTGCATTCACCCCTGCACTCCGCTCCTTCCCCTTTGTCTCAGAGGCTCAGGTTTTCCCTTCTTTTTAAGGCCAAATCCACCACCTGTCTCTTGAGTCAGTTACTCTCTGCCTCTTTCAGGACCTTGTTCCATCTTTCCATGCCCTTTCCAGGGTTTACAATCTATGCAGAAATTTCTATGCTGAACTCAAGATTCTGGAAGAAATGTTTTTCCTTTCCGTTTTGGTTAGCATCTTCTCTTCTATTATTCTATACTAGATTGACATTTAAATTCCCTTTCTTAGTCAGGGCCAAAGATACATTGAGAGTGGCTGAAATGCATACAAATTGAAGTTCACATCACATTGATAACTTCTTTTTGAAACGTTTTTATAATGTGCACAAATTTGGTACCTATGGAAAAAGCAATTAGAAACAATCTTTTCTATATTTGAAAAGCATAACTCAGCTCAAATCCCCTATTGATTCAGGAGGCAGTTTTATCTTATTTAAACACCTGGTTTTTGTAATAGGGCACATGTGCCCTTATGTGCTGGTATTTTGATAATTCACACTAATTACACTGGACTAATTTCTGTTTGAACCATTTTTTAATGTGCATCTTCCCTCTTTTATGACAAAACTATAGTTGTTAATAACAGATAGCATTTAATTAAAACAATTCTGTAGGAAAAAAGTGAGCTTGTTATTTTCTCTAGCGTCATGTTACATCTAGACCCCAGTAAGCTTTATATCGTTTTTGACCGTAACCTTTTTTTCCCCTTTCCATGTTGACTGAGACATACTGGCAATATGACCATTAATGTTAAGTAGTAATAATAGCAACAACCAAATTAATATTAATATAGTGTTTCATCGACGGCAGAGCGCATCACCACATCACCTCATACTGTCCTTTAGATGCCAAGTGGCACATACTGGAGGTGTCCTTAGCTCTTTCCCAGATCAGAAAACTGACACGTAGAAGTATTTAAGTGGCAGGGCTAGAAGAGACAAAATTGGATGCAAAACCATATCATTTGACCTTTGAAACCGTAATTAGCTGTCATTAAGACAGCACACTTGGCTTGATACCGATACGTACACATAAATATAAATGTTTCCGAACGGGTTCTGAAAGGTAGATCTGTTTTTGGTGTAATTCAAATAAATGGTTAAATATGTTCCTTGATTTTCACATTTGTTTCTAAAGGTGTTATAGGATAACAAGGGATGTCTTTCATCATTTTCCTTAGTGATTTGCTTCCCCTATGGTTATTTAGTTTGTGCCATTTGTTTGGGATTCCCCCAAGGACACCGTCCGTGTTTGGGAAAGGCTCTAAGTTTCTCTGTTTTAGTTTCTGTTAACCGCATCTCCTTGAAACTTCTAGAAGAGGAACTCTGGCCCCTGTGTGTATCTCCGATTGCCAGTGACTAATTATCCATTTTGCAGTCAAAATGAGACTGTGCTTTTCCAAACTTGTTGCTTCTGAAAATTATGTTCTGAACCGCAGCACCTATTCACCTGCCCTATCTACACGTTTGGACGTGAAGGCTAAAAACTCATTTCTGCTTTTGATAATTCTGCACCTCATCTCTGGGCTTTCTGTCACATGCCCTCACTGCCTCCTCCGGCAAGCTCGTATTCCATCATCTTACATTTTCATAATATTTGCGAGCAGACCCTTTATTCCGTTCTCAGCTTTAGCTTTCTTTCTTATTGTGCCGTGTCTTTGAAGTTCAGGCTGTAAACTTTGTCATCCTCTCTCTCTATTCTGTGTCTTGTGCCTCTGATACTCGTTATTCTTATCTCTGATTACTTCCCTCAGGTCCTATTCACTCACCGTGGCCCCTTTCCACTCCGGGGGCACCTACTGTTAGATCACTCACAGAACCCTGGGATAGCGAGTAATTGCTTCCTGAACACTTTCCATTTCTTTTTCCTATTTGCTCTCTTATCCTGCTGTATTGTACTCAACATGGTCTCCATTTTTTCAAATTGCTTTTCTCCTTTTTTTTCAGATTAACTTACCCTAATCATTAAAATTATTTGAAATAACTCTATCGTGCCATCTCTATAACTCAGACCCAACACTTGAGCGTCTTTAGTCTTCTTTTTGTACTGAAGAATGGCTCCACATCCCTTATTCTGATCGAGTGCTTTGTTTCGTATGCTAAAATTATTTAAACCTAACCTCCCCAGATTTTTTTTTTAACAACGGACCAAAGATAGACTGAAATTTTCCTTTGCATTACTTTCAGAAAATGGGCTATACAGACCAAACTCTACTGTAAATAAGATTGAGGGAGCATATTTAAACTCCTTGAAGTACACCATACATTTAGTGATAATTATATAATTTAATGAACTATAAGTGAGTTATATATTATCAACCAAAACAATTGAATTAGGACCTTTACTAGGTAATTGGTTCAAAAATAGACATTTTTAAAATGTCTACTATTTACATTTCATTTGTTTAAAAAGAGCTTCTCCTAAGTTTGCTTTAGAGAAGGCTTGCTTTTGGGGCACCTGGTGGTCCAGTAGGTTAAGCATCTGCCTTCGGCTCCCATCATGATCTTTGGGTCCTGGGACTGAGCCCCGCATTGGGCTCTCTGTTTGGTGGGGGGTCTGATCTCCTTCCCACTCTACTTCTGTGCGCGCGCTCTCTCTCTCTCGCTTCCTCACTCTCTCTCTTGCAAATAAATAAATAATTTTTTAAAAAATAGAGAGGGCTTGCTTTTGTTAAAAATGTTTTTTTTTAAGATTTTATTTATTTATTTGACAGAGAGAGTTTACAAGTAGGCAGAGAGGCAGGCAGAGAGAGAGGAGGAAGCAGGCTCCCTGCTGAGCAGAGAGCCCGATGCGGGGCTCGATCCCAGGACCCTGAGATCGTAACCTGAGCCAAATGCAGAGGCTTAACCCACTGAGCCACCCAGGCACCCAAAAATGTTTTTCTATGGAAGTGTTTTGTTGATAATACAATTGCCACTGTGCTCACTTTTTTTTCTGTTTCCTGATCTTATCACATGTTCATTTATATCAAATTCTGACTGTCCAATTGTTCCTGCTCATATTTTTCTGAGCTATAATTTCAGTGATTTTGAGTTTTCATTCCTTAACTTTTTTTTTTTGGAAGACTACTTGGTTTTTTTCGTTTGTTTGTTTTTGAGGTGAAATTCACACAATATTACATTAAACTCTTTAAAGTGAACGTTTCAGGGGCGCCTCGATGGCTCAGTCAGCTAAGCATCTGTCCTTGATGTCTCAAATCATGATCTTGGGGTCCTGGGATGAAGCCCCACATCGAGCTCCCTGCTCAGCAGGGAGTCTCCTTCTCCCTCTGCCTTCCCTCTTCCCTGCTCCTCTTGTTCTGTCTTTCAAATAAATAAATAAAATCTTAAAAAAAAATAAAGTGAACATTTCAGTGACATTAAGAACATTCACAATATTGGGAAACCAGCACCTCTACCTAGTTCCAAAACCTTTTCATCATCCTGTGTACATTAAGCAGTTGCTCCTCATTCCCAGGCCCTGGCGACCACCAGTCTGCATCTGTTTTTATGGATTGACCTCTTCTCAATATTCCCTAGAAATGAAATCATACAACATGTGACCTTTTGTTTCTGGCTTCCTTGACTTAGCATGTTTTCAAGGTTTGTCCATGTTGCAGCATGAATCAGTACTTTATTCCTCTTTATAGCTAAATAATATTCTATTATATTTATAGACCACAATTCATTTATCTTTTCATCCACCGATGAACATTTGGGCTGTTTCCACCTTTGGCCTATTAGAAAGAGTGCTGATATGAGCATGCATGTAGAGGTATTTGTTGGAGTATGTGCTTTAGTTTTGGGGAGTATATACGAAGAAGCAGAATTCCTAAGTGATGTAGTAATTCTGTGTTTAACTTTTTGAGGGACCCGCCAAACATTTTTCCTCCTTAACTTTTGGAGGTTCTCTTCAACATGGAGACTAAAGTTTTAGACACTGTATCCCTGAAAGTTAGCACTTCTTGAATTGCATCCAGAATTTTTTTGAATCAAACCATTAATTATTTGATTATTGTATCAGTTCCTTTGAATGATATGAGCTTCAAGAAAGGCATCCTTACATCAAATACAGTTATATAGTAGAAGCTAGAATTTTCTCTGATATGTTGGGCATTGGTAGAGGGGACATAACTAATGACTCTGGTCATTGAAAAAGAAGGCCTAACATTGCCTGGATCACCATAAAACTCACTCAACTGCATTGTCAGTGAAGAAAGAGTCCACAGTTTCATAGAGGATTGTAGTAAGGTTCTTAATTTCAAGTAATTTTTATTTCACTTACCAGCTTGTTCATGTGTCTTTAATATAACTAACAAATTCTGCTTTGAAAACAGCAGGGGGGCGGAATGCAAGAAGGAAAACAGGGAAGAGAAAAAGAGAAGAAAAAAAAAAAACCCTGAGGTCAAAAACCTAACATCACATGAAGGAGAACATTTTTTAAAAACAGCTTTGTCAATTAACCCTGTGGATTATTCATACTGAGAGAAATTTTTAATAAAATACTCCCATGTCTGTTCAATTCTCTTTATTTTTCACAATTAATATTTATGGCTTTCCTGTGGGAGTTACCTTCTTTGTTAGAAATTTAAAATCCCAATAAAAGGACTTTAAATAGTTTTTTGGTTTGGGGGTTTTGTTTGTTTGTTTTCTTTTTTTTTTTTTGTAATTAACCATCCCTTTTCCTAACTATTTATGTGTCAAACGGGTATTTAAAATTATCATATAGATAAATTATAGCTGGGCCTTCATATTTGAGTATTCCACTATTGTTTCTCCATGGCAGGGAAAATGCTGATGAAATGAAGATCATTCTAGGTGAGAATATTTATTTTCATCTCACCCCTTGCAATGTAATGTTTTAAGGAGAATTAAATAACCCTTGAGAATTGAAATGCAAGGATGAAATTACATATTATTGTGGCCATGCTATGTCACATTTTCTTTTATTAAAAATGAATACATCGGTTTAGATTTATTTGACAACGGTTTATGGCTTCAGAGTCCAAGCTTTAAAGGTTCGTTCTGTACAGTAATACTTCAGCAAGATACATCTCCCTCGTCTGCAGGATCTCATTTATAAGCGAGGCTCACCTTCTGCTTCCTGCAGTAATAAACGCTCTTGCCTGCAAGATTTTAGATGAGATATTGTGTTCCCCCTCGGATCCCCTTTTCAACCCAGCACCCTGTTAGAAGGCTGTTTCTTTTCTTGTGGCCTTTAAAGGGGAAAAATCTCACTTGACTCATTTTTCCAAAGCAGCTCTTTTAATGTGTTTGGAATTGCTTTCTGAATACTGTCTCTCATGTAACTGTTGAGGTGTTTTGTTATACGTGAGATAGAAAATAGGAAAAACCACTTAGATGACTGCTTTCTCGATTAAATATCGCTTCAATTCAATAAAAAATATTTTTCTCGGGTCTCTATGTCTTTGAGGCTTTGGAGGTTTAAACAACTTCTATAACAACTGGCAGGGAGGGAATGTATTTAAATATGCATAGAAAGCAATGTAAAAAATCTGCCACCCAACCACTTTAACACCCACTTTCACGGGAGTGATTTTTAAAATAGAAGATGATATACGCTCTCAGAGCATGCTTCCTTGTGTGTGCAGGGCAGAAAGTCCTTCTATTGTCCTCCCACAGACTCGCCTTCCCAGAAAATTATTAGACTCATTTCCCAGCCGTGGCTGGCTTAGAAGCCGAAGGAAGCCCCATTAGGACTCCGGAGGGGACTGGCCCATTCTAGGTGCATCCATTTCCCAGCCATCTTTCTGGCCAGGCCATCTCTTCTCTAGCTCTCTGTGCAGCTCTCCTCCCTAGAAGAGGCTTTCTGCAGTGATACAGGTTTCAGAGAGCTGTAGAACATTGGCAGTGTGCGCAGAGCACAGCCAAACAAACGAGCGTTCACTCCAGTGACAACGCCGGGGGGAGGGCGGCCTGATGTCTAAGAACCTGAGCACCCGACCAAGGGAGACCTGTCATCTGACAACTGGGCCCTAGCACAGGACCATTACACAGTATCTTGAGCCTCTGTTTCCTCATCTGTGAAATGGAGACATCTGCGTTAGAGCTGGTTATAAGGTTAAAAGAGTTATTGAATGATAAATACAAGCTATTATTAGCATTTTAGTTTAAATATATCTTCTTTTTAAAAAAGAAAGGTATTTATTTATTTTAGAGACAGAGAGAGACAACAAGAGCGGAAGGGATAGAGGAGAGGGAGAATCTCAAGCAGATTCCATGCTTGCCTGGAGCCTGCTCCGGGGCTTGATCCCAGGACCCTAAGATCATGACCTGAGCTGAAACCAAGAGTCAGATCCTTAACCCATGGCACAACACAGGTGCCCCTATTTTAAATACATCTTTAGAATAAAGAAACAACCATTTAAAACCAAATCTAATTACACAGAATACATAGAACAGAAGTCTTTTCGGAGTTAAAATTCCCCAATTCCTCATCTTCCAACATTATCAAACCAAACAACAGACCCAACAAAACCTCCTGGAGGAGAACATTTAGAGATCTCAGTTTGAAGTGTGGAGCATGAAGCTAGGGGATGCGTATTTTCATTTCCCCCTCAATTAATCTGTCTATGCCCCATTCCTACTTGTCTAGCTCCACGCAGCTATATGGTGGCTGGAGGCCCTTAAAAGATTTTTATTTTCCTTTTCCTGAGATGATAAATATTTCGGCATGACTGATTTTCGAATGTTGAAAAACTGGAAATGGAGGGAGAAAATCAGGCCTTTCAAGCTATCACTGGAGGAAATATTCTTAGCTCTGTTTCCCTTAGCTGTGTTGGTTTAACTGTACAGTTTAATTACATTGCAATAAAAAAGCACATTATGAAAGTAACCGTGCCAAGGACCACATACAAAGAGAGCACTCTAATGCTTTCATTTATTTTCTTGTATACGGGAATAATCTTAGAATGATTTTCTACACCATAGAAGGTAAAATATGTGTAAAGGACACTAAATACAACCAGGCTCCTACTAGGAGCTGGACATTGTATTAGAGGCACTGGCGCGGATGTTCCATAGACAAACTAGTCCCTGCCTTCTCAGAGCTAATGATCATGGGAGAGAAATAAGACATTTCCACAAATATCAAAACTATAAATCATGTGGGAAGTGCAAGAGAGGTTAAAAAGTATTTATGGGAACAAAAAAATAATGGAAGTGAATACTTCCTGCTGGGACCTTTAGGAAGGCTTTGTGGAGTGGTGGCATTTAAACTGAATAGGATTTCAACGGAGGGGACAGATGAGGTTAGGATGATCCAGAAGAAGAAAAACTGTGAACAAAGGCACGAAACAGCGAGTGTCTCACGTGGCTGAATACATAGGAGCGGTTAGAGAGAAGGCATATTCTGGTCACATCACGGGTCACGTTGGGGAGAGTGCACATATGTTAGAGGTTTTGGCAGGACACGAAAGATTGGGGAGGAAGAGTAAGGAAGAAGGAAAGATCTCAGAGAACATAAAGATATAAAGATATCCAGGGAAAGACCATTCTAGAAAAGCCAGAAAGAGAAAGTGTTTGCTGCTAGGGTTGATTTGAAGAAGGGCAGTGGAAAAAAGGGGACAAAGGAGAGAGCAATTGATGGGATATGCCATTACTCTTCTCTGGACATGTGGATGTTTCTAGGTTGATGCAGAGGGAACAGAGGAGATGCAAGAAGGACCAACCAGGAAAACAACATTCGCCAGCACTCAGCTTAAATATGACTTGGTCAGGAAGCCTTCTTTGTCCTTACCCCTTCTGTCTAAACTAGGTCAGATTCCCCAGCTCTCTGCTCTGTTAGTCAGGCTCCCCAAAGGACATGGGTGGCACACACAAACTGGAAAACTGTTGGGTTCAACAAGGAGATGATTTGCAAAGATGCCTGCGGGGTTAAAGGGAATCAACAGGGATGGTGAGGAATGCCGGACTGGCACGTGGGAGCTGTGACTGTCCCTAGGCTTTAGTGGCAAGAAAATGAAGTGGTTCCCAGGGCCTGAAGAAAGCAACCCAACTCCTACCTCACCGTGGTGGGTCTGGGAGGGAGCTGGGAGGTACTTACTGTGAACTTGATCCCCTTCTGCCCTCCTATCTTCTGCAGAACCCAAAGGGAAGCCAGACAGCAAGAAAACTCTTGGGTGCAACCCAAAGAGGTCAACCTCCCAGGCCATAGAACAGAGCAGAAAAAACAGATGCACATGGAAGGGCCAAGAGAGACTATTGACATTATATGCTTTCATAGTTTCTTATTTATGGCTCCTGTCACAATTATAACTAAAAAATGGACTACATAATGAGTTTTTAGTCTCTTTCTATTCAAATGTAAACTCAATGAAGGCAGATACCCTTTGGGTCTTTGTCTCTGAGCATTTCTGCTTTATGCCTTGGAGGTCTCAGCGAATACTTATTGAATGCATAAATAAATTAATTAATTAAATTAAAATAAGCTTTATCTTCTTTAATGTATATTGCAGGTGTTTTGAAAGCAATAAAGTTCAAAAGAATTCAAATGAAATTTTACACTGAGCTTTGGACTAATTTTAAGATATGCCTAGGAGAAAAACTGTGATGTTGAAAGTTCTTACTCCTTGTTAGTCCTATAATTTTATTTATTTATATATTTATTTTGCTGTTTCTCTTCCCTTGATGTAGATCCTTGGGACAGATCTTTGTGTTGTCATCAACTTGAGGCTGAAGGTCCTGCATATCTGTCACCACTCCACCTGTAATTATGGTGATTGGCTCTACAGGAGTAAGTTCCCTCACAGAACCTTTTCATGTCTCTGAATCTTCTACAGACTGCAGAAATTGCTTGCTTATCTTATTTGCCTGGTGTTCATCAGATAAGGGTCAATAAACCTGCATTGACTAAAAAAGTCACTTAAATCAGTAACAGGATTCTTTATGAATTAATGTGTGGGGAGAGTGGTCTACCAGAGAGATGTTAAAGTTGACCTATAATGGTTACAAGGGAGAGACCTAATAAAGTAGGGAGAGTCATTCATCTATTTATCAGTATTTACTAAGGAAATCCTATCTGCTACACACTGTGCTAGAAGCTTAGGACATCATCATGAACACAAAAAGCATATTCCCAGCTCTGAGAGAATTTGTGGCATTATGAGAGGCAACAAGGAAAGAGTGGGATAGAGTAAAGGGTAAGAGCTGGCTACCCTGTGACTATGGGAAGGGGCATTGGTTCAGACTTGAGGGTGGAGAGAACACTTATCTGGAGAGAGCGACTTCTGGGCTGTGCCCTAAGGGAAGAGTTGGAGGTAAGGTGATTAAGAGTGTATTGTATGTGTAATGGGATCCCATTAAAGGGTGTGCTAAAAAGTGCAATTTACATTTAAACAGTTTATTCCTACTGGCTGTTTGGTGCAAAATAGACTGGAGTTGGTCAGGGGTGGAAGCATAAACCCTATTAAGTGAATATTGTCCTGGAAGAAAGTGGCAATGTAAACAGAAAAAGACATAGGCAGATCCTAGATCCTTGTTGCAGTGAGGCAGAGGAAGAAACAAGATGGGGGAAAAATTGCCCCTTAGATGTTTGGAAAGAGTGGTTCCACTGTCTGAACAGTGAAGACGAGAAGACAGATGATTTCAAGGGATAGAGGATGCTTTGGACAAAAAAAGTTTAGATACACAGCAGACACCTAAGTAGAATGGTAGAGGCAGAAGCAAGACTGAAATTATTGGAAGAAAAAAATGAAAATAATGAAGTAGAAACAGTAATTGTAGAACCCACCTGAGAATATTTTGCAGAGAAAAGCAAATGAGAAATAAGGAAAGAGAGAAAAGGAAATGTGGGTTAAGGGCGGTTGTTGTTTTATTTTTTTTTAAAGATTTTATTTATTTATTTATTTGACACAGAGAGAGAGATTACCAGTAGGCAGAGAGGCAGGCAGAGAGAGGAGGAAGCAGGCTTCCTGCTGAGCAGGGAGCCCAATGCGGGCCTCGATCCCAGGACCCTGAGATCATGACCTGAGCCAAAGGCAGAGGCTTTAACCCACTGAGCCACCCAGGCGCCCTGGTTGTTGTTTTAAATAGGACGCAGCTGAGCATGTCTGGTCTGCTGACAGGAAGGATCCTGTGGAAAGAGAGACTGATAATGTTGGGGTGAGAGGAAATAATCCAAGGAGTGAAGTCTCTGAGAAGGACAGAGGAGATGGTAGCCAAGACGCAAGAAGAGGAAGGTAGAAGAGGAAGGTAGGAAGAGGTAGAGGGAATACAGGAAGGCAGAGAACATGAGTGGTGGGTAGGTTTTTCTGTTCGGTGATAGTAAGAAGAAAGTGTTCTTAATTTTTTTTTTTGTTAGTGAAAAGCAAAGAAAGTGGGACTGAGGGAGTAAGAAGGTGTAAGAGTGGTTTCACACAGTGGGAAAGCACACTCCGTGTGACATAGTTTTGGAATATACGTGAGGTTCAGTGGGGTGGAGTCCGGAGCCAATGACCAAGAAAGAATTCGTGAGACTCTTTGGTGCGACATGGTGGTTTATTAAAGCACGGGGACAGGACCCATGGGCAGAAAGAGCTGCTGACCCAGGATCCCGAGGAGGGGCTAATATATACCCAGGAGATGGGGAGGTGTGGGCAAAGGGGGTGTTCAGAAGGGCCGTCATACTGTAAAGAGGACTCTCAGGATAATGGAGGCCTGATTATTATCGAGCCAAGGCTATTTTTCCCTCTGACGAGGCACTAACATGAAAACACTTGGGAGTTTCCTGGTGGAATGTCACACCTCTCCTATCACACATCCTGGTCAATGAGCTCTAGGTTTAGAAGAAATTCAGCTTTACGAATTCTAGGATTGTTTGTTCCAGCTCTTTGAAAAATGCCAGTGGAATTTTGATCGGGATGGCATTGAAAGGATAGATTGCTCTGGGCAGTATAGACATTTTAACAATGTTTATTCTTCCGATCCACAAGCATGGAATTAATTCTTTTCCATCTTTTTATATCTTCTTCAACTTCTTTCATGAGTGTTCTGTAGTTCCTCGAGTACAGATCCTTTTCCTCTTTGGTTAGGTTTATTCCAAGGTATCTTATGGTTCTTGGTGCTATAGTAAATGGAATCGATTCTCTAATTTCCCTTTTTGTATTCTCATTGCTAATGTATAAGAAAGCAACTGATTTCTGTGGATTGATTTTGTATCCTGCCTTATACCTCCAAATATACAGATGTAGTGAAAAGAAGAGCCATATGTACCCCATGCTGTTCATGTGAACAGCAACAATGTCCACAATCGCCAAACTGTGGAAAGAGCTGAGATGCCCTTCAACAGACGAATGGATAAAAAAGATGTGGTCCATATATACAATGGAATATTATGCAGCCATCAGAAAGGATGAATATCCAACTTTTGTATCAACATGGACAGGTCTGGAAGAGATTATGCTGAGTGAATTAAGTCAAGCAGAGAAAGTCAATTATCATATGGTTTCACTTACTTGCAGAACATAAGGAATTAAATGGAGGACTCTAGGAGAAGGAAAGGAAAAGTGAATTGGGGTAAATCAGAAGGGGAGACAAACCATGAGAGACTGGACTCTGAGAAACAAACAGGGTATGGAAGGGAGGAGGGATGGGTGAGCTTGGTGGTGGGTATTAAGGAGGGCACGTATTGCATGGAACACTGGGTATGGTGCATAAACGATGAATCTTGGATCACTGAAAAAATAAAATAAAATAAAATAAAATAATTTTTTAAAAAAGAAATTCAGCTTTATTTACATTTCCTTCCACCTCAGCCTCCCTCAGTTTTATGGAGGGGAGGGCGATGTTAGGGCTTCAGGAACAGAGTTATGTGTCTCTGGAAGTTAGGCTATTGATAAGAAAGCTTCTTCTTTGTAAATCACTAGGACATTTGTAAACTGAGGGAGACTCAGGTCTTGTAGGACAAGTTAACTACTTGGTTTTTCTTTAGGGCACCCAGGAGTGCCTGAGGAATGTGCATGGGGGAGGGGGTTGCGGGGTGTCAGTTTCTGCTTTGTTCTCAGCTTGCCTTCTCTTCCCTCATCAGCTGGCTACCATCAGGTGTTCATTTGGGATTTTTCAACATGATCTGGATACAACCAGTCACCCCAGAAGTCCTGCGTGTCATTTTCCTAGCAACATTTAGCAACAACTTTGGTGCAGATGTGCGTTCATGCAAGCTGGGGTTTTGACAGGTGAATGTGATATCTTCATCAGAGGGGCAAGTTTGTTGAGCGTAGTTGCCACAGAGTGATGGACCATGAAATCTTATCTGAGAAACAGGGATGTGAAAACAGAAAAGGAATGATGAATTGTGGAAAGTGGTTACTTAAATATGTTGGGTGGTGGGGGAGGGTCAAAGAATTAGTCCCGTGTGTAGAGGGACAAGTGGGCTGGAAAGATAGGAGGTGGTGTAGTGAAAGTGCACCTTCTGAGGGGTGCCATTACTGGTGATGACCAGGGTCATCGCCATGGGTGTGGATGACTGAAGTAAAGAAAAAGCGTACTGGAACTGGGGGCGAGGGATTGGGGGAAGGTGGCAAGACCAGAGAGTCCAGGATGTGCCATCCCTGTGGATGTCAAACATCACTGAGAATAATGACAACTGAAGCAGGGAGAAGACGGTGTACACAAATCTCCTGAGAGAGAATTCTAGGAAGGGAGTCAGTAGATGATAGCCAAGAAAGGGAAGCAAATATGGCAAATACGAAGGCAGGAGAATCAAAAGATTTGGTCTGTGAAGGAAGAGAAATGGCTTGGGCACGGAACTGAGGAGCATTTTAAGCTTTACTTCTAGCCCTGAGGTGAGAGGAGGGTGTGAGGGTTGCCAGGGAGTGGTATCCTCAGGGAAGAGTCAGGTACGTTCAAGAAGGTGGAGACAACGGGATTTTGCTGATCATGGATCTAGAAGGCATGGGAAGGGCTAACAGAAGTCAGGAAAGGGGGAAGGATTACATAAGATTAGGCCCTGTGTGAAGGATGGAGTCTTGAAAAAGGATAGGGAACAAGACCAGAGGGTGAGGGATAAAAAGGGAGAGTCTTGGGACTACAGACAGAGATGGAGAGGAAACTAAAAACTGGGCTGAGGGGAAGAACCATTTCCTCTGAGGTCTCAAAAATAAACATTTCCCCGCAGTGTTTCTCTGACATTGATACTGGCTCTCTTTTAAGGAATGAAGGGGGTTCCAGAAGAAGGGAAAGAGGAGAAAAATTGAAGGGCAGAGAAAAAAGATTTCTTTCAGTCATTTACAAAACAGTTTTTTTTCTGATCGAAATATTATTAACTGTGCTTTCCTAACAACTTGCAGAGGATGGAAATATTAAGAAGAACATAGCAACGGCTTGTAATTTCCCTACCAGAGAATACCAGGGCTAGCATTTTTAGGACATTCTAGCC
Source organism: Ailurus styani (assembly GCA_002007465.1). Lineage (NCBI taxonomy): Eukaryota > Metazoa > Chordata > Mammalia > Carnivora > Ailuridae > Ailurus > Ailurus styani. The sequence continues at coordinate 302,469 of LNAC01000774.1, forward strand.
TGCCGTCCCCAGCACACACACATTTTAATTTTCCCTGAGATGATACAGACACCGAGTGTCACGGTGGAAAGGAGGAAAGCTGAGGAAGCTCCCCTTTGATCGCCCTGATGGTCTCAAGGAGAAGTGGGGGTTTGAGGGGTGTTCGGGAGAGTGGCAAATGTCCACAGCAGCTGCTCTGGTGACGTCAGCAGGAAATCAGCGTGGGATGGGTAGAGTTACCGTGGAACACTGAGCACTTAGATAACTTGATTCTACCAGTTCCCCCCCCCCCCGGATTTGCAGTGTCAGGATTCTGCCAACTCCCCCTTCTCCTCTACACCCAAATTAGAAAAAAAAAAAAGTCACTGGGGAGCTTCGGTTATTCTATAAAACTCATAGCAATTTTTAAAAGATCACATCAGCCAAAGTGAGTTTCCAATTCTCCCCCATAATTGCTACGAATGCCATTAGTAGATACGGTGAGACGATGCTTCTTTTCTCCCTAGCTGTTAGCTTAAGAAATGAAATAAAAAAAAAAATGAGAAACTCAAAAAATAAATAGACTTTCATTCAGATCTGGACACACATCGTCAAAGAGGAAATGACTTCAAAGAATGTGCTGGGCAAGGACAGGAGCCTGACCCCCCACCTGAGCCAGATCGCCCTGCATTCACCCTGAATCAGAGAACGTAACGGAGACTTACGTAAAAGTTTTCACGTTTCTAAGGCTTTCAGATACACTCTAAAAGAGTTCCTAAACAAAAGTTCCACATTAAAAAAACCCCGTTATGCTGTCCAAAAGAAAAGCTTTTCTTTTGTACTTGTCTCCCCTTCTAGTGTGTAATGCAACTCCCAGTAATTCTGGTGCTGCTCAAAGTCTTCGTCTCCAAGGTCACGGTTCTTGCTCTGGCTTTCTCTTGACAGCACCGAGGCGTGAGGCGGCAGCAGGTGCACGAACTGCTGACCCGGAGAGCAGAGCGGTGGACAGCGCCAGACCAGGAGGGCTGCCGGGCCTGAGCAGGTGGGCCAGGGGACGGGCGGGCAGCAGAAGACAAGGAAATAAGGAGGAGCCCTATAGGCCAGGGACCCCTTGGGGTCTTTGGTCCCTGACCAGAGGCAGAAGCTGAGGAGAACTAGGGGTCTGGAACAGCTCCAGGCAACTGCAGTCGGAGAGGCGGAGAGGCCAAGCGTGGCGCTCAACATGTCAATGCAACTTTATCCCTGGAAGAAACTTCCCTCCTGCCCTCGCTTCTGAGTCTTTCTCCAGCCTCACTGGCTACGGGTAAGTAAGCAACACAGACACAGATGAGGGGCTTTGCCTTTAGACGCAGCCTGAAAAACAAATGCTCATGAAAACAAATGCTCATGCTCAAATCCTCATGAATCTTTTCCCTTAGGTTTTGAATTTGAGATAAAAATTCTCCTGGGCTTGTCCTTACTGAATGGATAAGGGTTCCCAGTGAATAGATTTTTTTCTTTGTTCTTATCCATTATATAAGGAGGACCCTCAAAGGACATCTTCTGCCCATGGAGTCTTATGTCCTTCAGAAACCGAAGATGTCCTCTTATCGCCACCTCCTTGCTTAAAGCGACAGGGACAGAGGAGGAAAACATAGTCCAACCAGCACCCATGACTTCTTTCCTATTCCCTCATTCTGATTCTTCAGTGTTTTTCCTCTTTCAGTCCAACTCTTCAGTTTCTGCAAATGTCTTCTCTTACTCAGTGTTTCTGTGTATTTTTAGCTGATAGCTAAATCTGAGAATAATAATAACTACCTTTAGAATAATGCCCAACGTAGAGTAAGTCCTTAATAAACAATTGATTGCATTAATTTGTAAATGATTGTCATTATTAGCCGAATAAGCGATTATGTGCCATTTTAACATTTATGTGCATTTAACATTTATGATTGCATTGTACCTTTACAATAGTATGAGGTTGGCATTTTTGTCCCCATTTTACAGAAGAGGAAACTGAGTCACAGAAAGGTTATGCTGCCTTTCCTAGCATGTACCAATAATACATATTAGTAAGTGATGGAGTCAAGACCCTAAAAGTAGCAGTCTGAACCAGCCTAGACTCTCTATGACGAGGGTTTTAAGTGCAGCATGCTCAGCATTATAATCTTAGGTGGGGAATTGGGAGAATTGAATCTAGGAGGTTGAAAAGATATTTTTTAAGGACTCTTTTTAACTCTTGATTATTAACAATTTCGAACAAATAAATATAAGTTGAATAGTATAATGAACATCCGTATATCATCATCTAGGTTCAATAATTATCTGTCTTATTTTATATAAACCTGTAGTCCCCACCATTGCCCTAAATCGTTGGAAGCAATTCCCAGACAAATGTTATTTCATCTGTAAGTATTGTATATATCTCTAAAAGATACTGACTCTATTTTAAAAACTCAATGTTATTATTTCAGATAAACATAAAATTAAAAAATAATAAGACTATTCTGAGCCTTTAAACACTTGTTTTTGATTTTTTGTTAAAGATTTATTTAAGAGAGAGTGTGTGTGAGCTGGGGGAGGGGCAGAAGGAGAGAGAGAGGATCCTTAGGCAGACTCCCCACTGAGCCCGGAACCCAACTCGGGACTCAATGCCAGGATCCTGAGATCATGACCTGAGCTGAAATCAAGAGTCAGCCACTTAACCAATGGAGCCAACCACGTGCCCCTTTAAACACTTAATTTTTAAAAATCAAGTACTGTATCTTAAAGTAGAATAAAAAAGGGTGAAAGCTGTTTTCTGATGCATATGGGTGTCCTGAAAATGTACAAAGTCTAGGTACCTCTTTTAACTGAGGATACTCATTGAAGGTAGGGTGAGGTTACAAGTGAGGAGATTTAGTATTAAGAAATATGGTACAGTTCAAGTATTGAGATTTTGTTCTTTTGTCCTTGAATAAAATTCTGGGGAAAATGGGCTTTACTGTATATCTGATCCCCCATCACCAGATTTGTGACCAGCCATCTGTCAGTGCTACTGCTTTCCAAGGATGCCTCTTTCTTCACGAATTGCCACCTATTGAAGTGATTTTCATATCTGCCATACAGACCCAGAGAGTCTTTGTCTCCATCTCTGTGGTATTTTTTTATTGACTGCATATTTTCTGGCACATAAGCAATCTGAAAATGACAAGCAATTCTGATCTACACATTTATTTTAAGTTTGTATGTTAGTATCCAATGGTGATGTTTATTTTTAGAGAATTGTTGATAGAAACTGGGGAGCAATTTTTGAATGTCTTCTGTTTCCTGAAAGGACACTGGATTCTCCATCGGCTGAGCTATGAATATTGTTCACATTATCTTTCTAGCATTACACAATTCCTTTGTGCACTTAAATGCTTCTCAAAATATGTAGAACTAATGTTAAAAAATCAACATCTACTATGATTTAGGTATTGTCTTAGACTTGAATATGAAACTGTAAATAAAACAGTTTCAGCCCTCTCACAAGAGATAGGCATTAAACATATAATCTCCTAGAATATAAGGTTCGAAACTATGAAAGAGAAAAAGATACCATAAGAAATAATAACGGGAAAGCCCCACTTAGGTTGGAGGAGGAAGGTGACAGAGTCTGTTGTAAGAAAGTAATATGTGCTATGACTTGAAGGATGACCAGAGTTAGCTAGGTGAAGTGTCTGAGGAAGTGTTTCAGGCAACATGTGCAAAGGCCCTGAGGCATGCAAGAGTTCCACAAGTTCAAGGAGTTAAAAGAAAATGAGTATGGCTGAGTATAAAAGGTAAGGTAAAGTGGAAGAAGGTGAGGTTGGAAAAATAGGCAGATCTTTGTCGCTCATATTAAAATACTTGAATTTCATGTAAAATGAGAAGCCATGGAAAGGTATTAAAACTGGAGAGTGATTTAGTCTTTTAAAATAGTTTAAAGATCACCTTGGTTGTTCTATAGAAGCTTCAGTGAAGGACCTTAAAGAGAGGGACTGGGTAGACCAATTAGAAGGATATTGCAAGAGAATGTGTCCAAGAAGAAAGAAAGAGGCCTATAAATTGAAGGTATATTTTGGAGGTAGAATCCGCAGAACCTAATGATGGATTGTTTACCTAATACAGTTGACCTTCGGACGCTGTGGGTTTGAACTGTGCAGATCTACTTGTACACAGACTTTTTAAATAAATACAGTACAGTATTGTAAATATATTTTCTCTTATGATTTTCTTAGTATCATTCTTTCCTCTTTCTTACTTTGTTGTAAGAATACAGTATATAATAGGCATAATATACAAAAACATACATATGTGTTAATTGACTATATATGTTACCAGTAAGGCTTCTAGTCAATGATAGGCTAGTAGTTAAGTTTAGGGGGAGTCAAAAATTATTTGTGGATTTTTGACTGCATGAGGGATCAACTCCCTAACTCCCATATTGGTCAGAGTTGAATGTATAGCTTATATTGAGATAATCCACATCACTTCAGGTTTTGGATTTTTCAAATATAAATCCTAAATATTGATGGTCCTGTGACTTGTATGGTCTCATATAATACTGAGAATAACTGATAATACTAACTGAGCACTTACTGGTTGCCATGCATTGTGCTAAGTGCTCTGTTTGATGTTTCATTTAATCTTCCTTCTGATCCTATGGAAAGTTTTTTTAGAGATTAGGAAATGGACACTTAACAGAGGTTAAGCAACTTGTCCAGCCATATGGCTAATAAAGAACAGATCGGGGATTCAACCTCTTTTCTCCAACCTCAAAACTTGTTTTCTTACAAGATGGCATTGCTTCAGCATACCAAAAGCAATAATGATATAGTAGTTTGCTTCTCAAATGGTCCTAACAATCCCTGCCTCCTGGTGTCCACTTCCTCATAGGAACTCCTTCCTTTGTGTGTAGGATAGACCTCATGCCTTGCTTCTAACAGATAAGTTATAGCAAAAATGATGGGATCCCACTTGGACATACTTTAAAAGATTGTGACTTCAATCTTAATAGCTCTCTTTCTTGCCCCCTTGCTCTTGCTCTGATGAAGCAAGCTGCCATGTTGTGAGCTGCCCTATGAAGTGGCCCACAGTGCAAGGAACTGAGGAACAGCCCAGGAATGTGGAGTTGAATCCTGCCAACCAACAATCATGTGAGTGAGCTGGGAAGTGGCTCCTTCCCTACCTGAGCCTTGAGATTTCTGCAGCTGAACTGCGAGAGAATCTGAGCAAAGTACCTAATAATTAAGCCATGCCCAGATGCCTGACCTACAGAAGCTGAGATAATAAATATTGTTGCTTTAACCAACCAAGGTTTTGGGAGCAATCTGTTACATGGCAATTGATAACTAATACAAATGATAATGTCAAAGTTGATAATATTAACTATCATGATATCTTGCATTTGTGTAATGTCTCAAATTTTTGCAAAGAAAAGTCAAGTTTCAAAATAATAAAATTAGGAAACTATATTACTATTAACTTCCCTTAAAACATAGCAGCTGCACTTGAAAGTACCACCTGCGTTTTCAACAAGAAAAATTGGTTTATTCACCTGGCTTTTATTGCCTTAATTCCCATCTCTAAAACCATTTGAAACATGCTATCTAGCAAGGGAGTTATTATCTCCTTTATACTAAGTTATTAGTAACAAGGCACATTTAAACCATCTGGCCTGGGTGTTCTGTTGGACTTCAAATTTGTAGCAGCCAGTTGGATTTCTTACCCTGTACTGAGGTTTCCTAATCCCTATATCAATTCCCACTCCAAGACAGGGACATGGATTTTAAACTGTCAATCAGTATTTTTGCCAGTTGAGATGAAATATAAAGGGCAAAAAAAAAAAAAATTTACATAAGACCAGTGCTCAAATTGGGCAAGACCACAAAGAATTTTTCTAAAAAGTTTTCCCAGAAGGAGCTAATTACTGTGGGAGAAAGTAATCTTCATGTTTGGCTTGAATAACCACAGAAACAATAAAATGCAAATACTTTTTAAATGATGGGAAAATTAAAGGAAGAAAAACTTTTGATTGCATTCTCACGGGGACTTAACTTTTTTTTTCAAACCAATGCATGTATGTGTAAATGTATACACCCACACATATACATTTATAGAGAGAGAAATATAGGAAACACATGGAAATTTCATTCATTTCACAAATAGTTATTGAGCATCTAATAAGTGCCAGGCAAGTTCTGAATGTAAGAGATCCACTGCAGAATAAGACAGAGGCAGTCTCTACCCTGATAAAGCCTAAATTCTAGTGAGAGAGACAGATAAGTAAAAGCTAAATCAATAAATAATTCCAAGTTGTGATAGTGATTGAAAGTGAAAAGGAGGAATTGTTTACACTGGATTTTTAGAAAAGGCTTGTCTGAGATCTAAGGCAAGGGTGGTGGGTGCCTGGGTGGCTCAGTGGGTTAAAGCCTCTGCTTTCGGCTCAGGTCATGATCTCAGGGTCCTGGGATCGAGGCCCGCATCGGGCTCTCTGCTCAGCAGGGAGCCTGCCTCCCCCTCTCTCTCTGCCTGTCTCTCTGTCTCCTTGTGATTTCTCTCCCTCTGTGAAATAAATAAAATCTTTAAAAAAAATAAATAAATAAATAAAGCAAGGGTGGGGTCAGCTATGTCAGGAGCTGGGGAAAAGCTTTCCAGACAAAGGAAATAGCAAATACAAAAGCCCAGAAATAGGAACAAGCGTGGCATGTTCTAGAAGTCGTCAAAGGTCTGTGAGCCTGGTGGAGAGTGCAGTGAGAGGAGGTAGAGCAGCAGTCATGGGCCAGGTCATTTTGGGCTTTGTAGGCTCTGGAAAGGAGCGCAGTTTTACTCTGAGGTCAAGGGACTCCATTGACCTTTTAGGCTCCAAATGGCATCATCTGATTTATGTGTTCAAAAGATCATTCATTTGGGGAGGGGATTTACTTGAAAGACAGAGAGCAAGATAGAGCATGTGTGCGCACATGAGTCGGGGGAGAAGCAGAGGGAGCGGCAGAAGCAGACTCCCTGCTGTGCAGGGACAGCCCCCCCCCCCCAACAACTTCTCACTGCTGAGCTCCATCCTAGGACCCTGAGAACATGACCTGCGCTGAAGGCGGGCGCTTAACCCACTGAGCCACCCAGGCATCCCCAAAAGATCATTCTTAAGGCTGTGCAAGGAACAGACTGAAAGCAAGCAAGACTGGATGTCCCAAGGTGGGTAGAGGCCCATGGCAGGATTCCAGGCTAGAGATGGTACTGGCTTGGAGCAAAGGCTGGCAATAGACATGAAGAAAAATGGGCAGATTCTGGAGGCAGGATGAAAAGGGTGCGGGAGCTCAAGGATAGGACGAATCAAGGGAACCTCTTTGGTTTGGTGTTTGAATTAAGTGAACACGGTGCCCTGTATTGCTCTGAGAATTCCCTATGTTGAGACACTCAGGAGATTGGTTTTGATCATGCAAAGTTTGAGGTGTCTATGAAAGATTCAAGTAAAGGTATAATTTAGGAAATGGAATACAGATGTTTGAGCTGGATATAAGTATAAAGCCAATTTTATTCTATAATTGGCTTAAATTACACATATATACGCATGGAGGATGACGCTTGGCGATTTAATTCTTTGATTTTTTTTTAGGTTTTATTTATTTTAGAGAGAGAGAGAGCGCGCGGGGAGAGGGGGTGATGTGGGAGAGGGACAGAGGAAGAGAGAGAGAATCTCAAGCAGATTCTCCGCTGAGTAGGGAGTCTGATACAGCTCGATCTCACGACCCTGAGATCATGATCCAGAGAGCATGACCTGAACCAAAACCAAGAGTCTATCGCTCAACCAACTGTGCCACCCAGGTGCCCCTAATTCTTTGATTTCTTAAAGAACTCTCATAAATCTCAGACACTTTCAGCGATTTTACATTTTAAATTCTATCCAAACACAAACCAATACCATGAAAAATGATTTTTCTGTTTCATGACCTCTAATTTTTTGGGTATGCTAATTTTCCACTATAAAATAGGTTTCTTATTTAGTTACAGAAAAGGGAAGAGGTTTGTAATTTATAGAGAACTTGCTATAAAATAGGAGGGACAACATAACATTTTCACTCAGATTCATAATTCTCTAATATTATCTTCTTTGCTGTTGTTGTTGCTGTTGTTTTTGCAGGTGAGGAAATGGAGGTTCACAGTATTTAACTTGCCCAGTGACACACTGTTTAGATTAGAATCCAACTTGCTTTTGGCACTAAAAGCCATGTCCTGTCTTTAGAGAGGCTGTAAAGCACAGAGCTTCTCCTTCTGTTTCTCTTTTAGTTTCCATATTTCTTTGCACTGTTCTTACATCTCTTTTATTGCTCAACTCAACTGAATTCAAGAAACACTGGGAGCACTCCTGACAGGTGTATTGCTGTTAACTGCATTTCTGGCGAGTTTGGGACATGCTCTGTTCCTCCCCTCCATCATTTGATGGTATCCTGCCATGGTCTCAGTTGCTTAATAAAAAGAAATTCCCAATATCCGTTTCTTCCCAGAATGTCATAAATAGCTGCTATTGCCTTGGCAATTTTCTGGACCTCTGCATCCAGTGAGGATTGGCCGTTACCTAAACTGTTCATTTTCTCCTGGCCGTAATCCACAGGAAACTAGATTCATTAACTCCGAGGCTTGCTTAATGGAACAAACAACTTGATTTTCATCCTCTTTTCTCTTTGTGCTTCCGTAGTATGTTTTCTTACTATACATCTCATTCTGTGTTTCACCTTGAATCTAATTATTTTCCTTTTATGTTGTTTTTAAAAAAATCCAATGGCCTTTCTCAGTCTCCATTTCCAGCCCCCCCCCCCCGCATTTGTATTTTCTGGAATAATACTATTTGAATCTTAGTACTTATTTATGTATTCATTCATTTAAACAAACTAATACCCCTGGCATGGGACTGGATTGTTCTATTTCAGAAAGAAATTCGCATTTGTCATTAGGAGATATACACATCTTAATTAGATATACTAGTCAAAGGAACTCCTACACTACTTTTCAGTACCAGGCCCTCTGCAGTGATTTCTGTGGGTCAGTCACTGTTATAAGCAATGAGCTATCACCTGAGCCTCCTAGCCACTCTCTGAGAGAGGCTACTATTATTATCTGCATGTTACAAAGTGAAGACACCACCAAAAAAATAGAACAGGTCCTCAGAAGAGAAAATGGAGCCTCACAATGGAAATGGAATCAAACCCGAATCATGACGTTAGTATATATTTGGAATATCGTGTAATGGGAAAGAGGAAGAAACCAGGAAATGGGATTTTTTACTGTGCGAAGATGTGGTATGTTCCCAGGAGAAGAGAGCAGAGCAGCAGGTGGAGAGAACTGAAGAAGAGGGCATGACTTATCCTGTAAGCAGGAAAGGCAGGCTATGAAGGAAGATTGACCTCCTTGCGAAGGTAGATGTCTCTGGTGCCCTTCCTTTTGATACCAAAATAAAAAAATTTATGTTAGCTAGAAAATTATACTTTCCCTGCTAGCACTCTGGTAGAGAAATTTGCAGATACCTGCACAGTATGATGTCCTTGTCTGAAGAGACCAAAGAAAAATGGTGGCCTCAGGGAAGTGGACTGTGGGTCAGGGTTCCAAGGAGTGATTGGCAGTACTGTTGGGTGGTCCCAGTGGGAACAATCGTTGAGAAGCATTCTAGAGAAAAGTAAGGCCAAACTTAGCTACCATACAGAATAGAGAAGGCTAAGAATGGGGCAAAGAGGGAACTAGGAAACTCTTGTATTTCATAACACATATGAATTGCTTATATTTTAAGAAAAGAATACAAATATGGTTTTGTATTTAAGCTTCTATAATCATATGTAACTTTATGACACCCTGATAGCATTTGCATATTAAAAATCACAAATCCATATTAAAAATCACCTTGAACAAACAAGTTTTTGGTGAGAGTTACTGTTTTATCAATAGCAACATGGTTGAGTTCTTTTTTTTTTTTAAGATTTTATTTATTTATTTGACAGAGAGAGAGAGATTGCAAGTAGGCAGAGAGGCAGGCAGAGAGAGAGGAGGAAGCAGACTCCACACTGAGCAGAGAGCCCGATGAGGGGCTCGATCCCAGGATCCTGAGATCATGACCCGAGCCGAAGGCAGAGGCTTTAACCCACTGAGTCACCCAGGTGCCCCAACATGTTTGACTTCTATTTGAACCACAGTATGCACATGAACTAAAATCAAGTATTTGGAAAATTAAAGATCAAATGAAAATAAGTCTGTGCTGTAAGTGTAACTAAAGAATGCAAAACAAACGGAATTGATAATGATAAAGCTAATAGTCTTGTATAATGAAAGAGTAAGAATCACAGTGAATAAGAAATGTGACCAATCCAATATAACATCATTGAGATACTGATGATAAAGGTTACTTTCAGAAAGTAGGAAGAGTTTCAAGTATCTGCAACACATAAGTAGTCAACACTTTGCAAAGCTGTTGAACAGCCGGTAGAATATTGATTTAGCATCCTTGGTAAATTCTAGAATCTGTATAATTTAGTTCATAAATTCCACATTTTAGTGATTCTTAATAACTCACTCTCTGTAACAATTAGGAATGCTTTGGGCTGCATATTATAGAAAACTCCAGCTGAAAGTGGCTGAAGCCATAAATAAGAATATAGTTTATGTAACAAAAGCCTGTATGGGTATGGTTTGGGGATCAGATCAGCAGCTCCAAATTTTAGGGCACTTGGTCGATGGTTCTGTAATTCTCTAGGTCTTCTCAGGGGCACCAGACATCATGCCCTTGGGCCTCAGAATTAAAAGACAAGAAGCAAAGGTATGGCCAGCATGATGAGAGAATTTCTCTCTCCAGCCTGTCTGCTTCTATCAGGGAGGAAAATATCTTCCCTAGGAGCCTCCCAGGAAGACTTCCTTTCATGTCACATTGACCAGAACTGGGTCTTATGGCTAAGTAAGCTGCAAGGGAGACTAGCAAGGTGGATATATTGTTTTTTCCAACTTCTAGAAAGAGAAATGGGCAAGAAGGAATTTGAAAGTGACTATTGGATAGTTCACTAATAAGTGTTGGTCATATTTTCTGTGTTTGGAATCCATTATTTTGTCTGGTTTTCTTACAAAATAAAGTCAAGCCTCTTTATCATGGCCCAGGTCTTTCATAAACAGGCCTCTGCCTGCCTCTTTAGCCTCATTCCCTACCCCCACCCTATCCCACAGGCAACCTTGGTTTTGACCATTATGGACCAATTGCTGTTCCTACACAACAGCATCCTGTCCTATACATCTGTGTCTTAGCTTTTCTTTCTTCCTAACTTACTTTCTTTCTTTCTTTCTTTCTTTCTTTCTTTCTTTCTTTCTTTCTTTGTTCTTTTCTTTTCTTTTCTTTTCTTTTTTTTTGAGAGAGAGAGAAGGAGATAGTGCACACTTCTGCAGGGGTGGGGGGCAGAGGGNTTTTTTTTTTTTGAGAGAGAGAGAAGGAGATAGTGCACACTTCTGCAGGGGTGGGGGGCAGAGGGCAAAGGAGAGAGAGACTCTCAAGCAGGCTCCACACCCAGCCCAGAACCCCACATGGGGCTTGATCTCATGACCCTGAGATCATGACCTGAACCAAAATCAAGTCCAATGCTTAACCTTCTGAGCCACCCAGACACCACTGTGTTAGCTTTTCTGTTCACCCCTTAAAGACACAATCTGTGAAGTATTTTCCAGCCTTCTCCATCACCCTAGGAAAAAGTCATTCTCTTCTCAAAGGTCCCTCAGCCTCCTGTATTCTGCTATAGCACTTGATCACATTCTTTTGCATTCTGCTGGCTTATTTGTCAGCCTTCCCCACCAAACCCTGAAGGACAGGGATTTTATCTTGTCATCTTTGTGCAGCACCTTGCATAGTACCAAGCATGTAACAATAATGCCATCAAAACTTGAGTGCATAAATGGACAGATGAAATAATGAATCATTGATCCTTACTCAATCCTCAATGGCCTAGTCCTGGTTGTAGGCATGGTTTTCTTTCCTCTTTCTTTTTTCTTTGGCAGTTTTGATGTCCTGTATATTTTTCTCTGAATGTTTATCTTACCTGTGCAGTCCAGGACTAAGGGCCTGCTTTCCGGGTGGCTGCTTTGTCCATTGTCACTTGCTTGTAGGATTCTTCCTAAGCCTCAGGCTTAGTCTGACACCTTGCTGCATTTCCTCGAGTTGCATTGACAGAGGGTCCCTCTATGCAGTCTGCCTCCAATGCCAAGGCTACACAAGGCTACCTCAAAAAGGCCCTGACCACTGAAATAAGCCAGCCTCTTGAAGTAAGTCAGTTTGTTACTGATTTTACCGATTACATTTTTCTCACTCTGTTCTCCAATGAGATAGAAGCTCCATGAGAAAATACTTTATTTAAAACAGTAGACTGGTTTTCTATTTGAAGATCTTTACCACATTCAGAAAAGAAACCAAGAGAACTCATTGTCTTTAAGATTTCCACTATTTTCTTTCTTGCCTGGTTCAGTTAGTTTTGTCTGGGATGAGGAGGTCAGCAGGAAATATTTTACTCTTTTCTGCCTGCTATTTAATTATGGTTTTGAAAATGTTCTGTCTCCAGGAAAGAATATGACTCTCCCCAAACTTTCTCACTGACTTTCAGATGGCCTTGAATATTAATTTTCCCAGACTTCTGACCCAATATGTACTACACAATGTGAACCTGCAGTTGGATTTCTTGGTGCAGTGTCTGTGGGTAAGAAGTTGAGAGACTTTGTACTCATGGCTCAGAATTAAGAACAAGCTGAAGGATTGGTCAATGGACAGGGGAACCCAAAGAGTGCACGAGTGACAAGGGGGCAAGCCTCTGCTTTAACATGAGTTTTCATAACTTGACTTTAATATGATTGATTAATTAATAAGAGAACATTCTACTTTACTGGATTAAGATTGGGAATTAGCATTCGTTGGAACAAAATTGCTATGTTGGTCACAGCCATCTTTGTTCCAATGGCTACATGATAAGACAATGGAAGATGAAGGTGATAAGAGCATGTCTTTATTTTTTTATTTTTTTATTTTTTAAATTTAAATTCAATTAATTAACATATAATGTATTATTTGTTTTGGAGGTACAGGTCTGTGATTCATCAATCCAACATAACACTCAGTCCTCATTACAACATACACCCTCCCCAATGTCCATCACCCTTACCCCATGCCTCTACCCTCCACCCCTCCCACAACCCTCGGTTTGTTTTCTATGATTAAGAGTCTCTATGGTTTGTCTCCCTCTCTGGTTTCATCTTGTTTTATTTTTCTTCTCTTCCCCTATGACCTTCTGTTTTATTTCTTAAATTCCCCATATCAGTGAGATCACATAATAATTGTCTTTCTCTGATTGATGTATTTTGCCTAGCATAATATCATCTAGTTCCATCCACGTTGTTGTAAATGGCAAGATTTCATTTTTCGATGGCTGCATAATATTCCATTATTTATATATACATATACATATATATATATGTATGTATGTATGTATATACATACATCTTCTTTATCCATTCATCTATCCATGGACATCTGGGCTCTTTCCAGTTTGGCTATCATGGACATTGCTGCTATAAACTTTAGGTTACAGGAGCTCCTTCGGAGCACTACCTTTGTATCTTTGGGGTAAATCCCCAGTAGGGCAGTTGCTAGGTTGTAAGGTAGCTCTATTTTTAATGTCTTGAGGAACCTTCATACTGTTTTCCAGAGTGGCTGTAACAGCTTGCATTCCCACCAGCAGTGTAGGAGGGTTCCCCTATATCCACATCCTTGCCAACATCTGTCATTTCCTGACTTGTTAATTTTAGCCATTCTGACTGGTGTGACATGGTATCTCACTGTGGTTTTGATTTGTATTTCCCAAATGCCAAGTGTTGTTGAGCACATTTTTATGTGTCTTTTGGCCATTTGGATGTCTTCTTTGCAGAGATATCTGTTCATGTCTTCTGTCCATTTCTTGATTGGATTATTTGTTCTTTGGGTATTGAGTTTGATAATTTCTTTATAGATTTTGGATACTAGCCCTTTATCTGATATGTCATTTGAAAATATCTTCTCCCATTCTGTCACTTGTTTTTTGGATTTGTTGACTGTTTCCCTTGCTGTGCAAAATATTTAATCTTGATGAAATCCCAATGCTGCATTTTTGCCTTTATTTCCCTTGCCTTTGGAGATGTGTCTAGCAAGAAGTTGCTGTGGCTGAGATTGAAGAGATTGCTGCCTGTTTTCTCTTCTAGGATTTTGATGCATTCCTGTCTTACATTTAGGTTTTTCTTCCATTTGGAGTCTATTTTTGTGTATGGTTTAAGGGAATGGTCCAGTTTTATTCTTCTGCATGCGGCTGTCCAATTTTCCCAACACTGTTTGTTGAAGAGACTGTCTTTTTTCCATTGGACATTCTTGGGCGCCTGGGTGGCTCAGTGGGTTAAAGTCTCTGCCTTCGGCTCGGGTCATAATCTCAGGGTCCTGGGATGGAGGCCGCATCAGGCTCCCTGCTCAGCGGGGAGCCTGCTTCCTCCTCTCTGCCTGCCTCTCAGCCTACTTGTGATCTCTCTCTCTCTGTCAAATAAATAAATAAAATCTTTAAAAAAATAAAAAAGAGCCATTGGACATTCTTTCCTGTGTTGTTGAAGATTAGTGGACCATAGGGTTGAGGGTCCCTTTCTGGGCTCTCTATTCTGTTCCATTGATCTATGTGTCTGTTTTGGGGCCAGTAGCATACTATATTTTGATTGTATTTGATAATTACAGCTTTGTAATAGAGCTTGAAGTCCAGAATTATGATGCCACCAGCTTTGGTTTTCTTTTCCAACATTCCTTTGGCTATTCAGGATATTTTCTGCTTCCATACAAATTTTAGGGTTATTTGTTCCAGTTCTGTGAAAAAAGTTGATGGTATTTTGACAGGGATTGCATTGAAAGTGTAGATGGCTCTAGGTAGCGTAGACATTTTAACAATATCTGTTTTTCCAATCCATGAGCATGGGATGTTTTTCCATTTCTTTGTGTCTTCCTCAATTTCTTTCATGACTATTCTATAGTTTTCAGAGTACAGATCCATTGCTTCTTAGGTTAGGTTTATTCTTAGGTATCTTATGGTTTTGGGTGCAATTGTAAATGGGATTGACTCCTTAATTTCTCTTTCTTCTGTCTTGTTGTTGGTGTATAGAAATGCAACTGATTTCTGTGCTTTGATTTTATATCCTGCCACTTTACTGAATTCCTGTATGAGATCTAGCGATTTTGGAGAGCATGTCTTTAGATAGATGCTGGGCTGATGGTAGCTCTGATGATGACTGGAAAAAGAAAAGGCAACTGGTCCTCAGAACATATGTGGGAATTTTAAGTTGCCAAAGTAACTGGCACAGGTAGGAGATTTATTGGCCATGAGTGGGTGGAGGCCAGAGATGCTGAATGCCCTGCAATGTGCAGAACAGACCCACACAAGGAGGAATTAGCTTGCCCAGAATTTAAAATGCCTAAAGTTGTACTTCTCTGATCTACCCCTGACCCAAGGATAGAAGTGGAAGCTGGAAAAAATAGCAATACACACCAAAAAAGCTGTAAGAAAACTCACAAAGGAAAACCTTTATTGTTGACATTTTGAAGTCTAAAAATCTATTGCTTTCTAACCCTCTTTGTTTCTGTGAAACTGAAGTTTTGTTTTGTTTTTTAATCTTTTGTTCACTCATGTAACAAGGAGGTTTCTTGGGGAGGCAAGTAACAACAGTTTTTTAGCAGGACAGACAACGAAAGAGGAAATACTTCCCACCATTTGACCTGTTACGCATTTCCTTAACCAGAAGTGGGCTTTCTTGTACTTGTCAGTCCCCACCTCCACTTTGGGCAACTTTTCCATTAAAAAGAAGGCTATGCTTGTACAAGAGGAACATGTTGACCAACTCATACTTCTTTCAGAAGTCATAAATAAATCTAGAAGTGTCTTTAATTTGCCCACACCTTATAATAAAATTTAATACCACTCAACACCCTTTTTGTCTTTGGTACTTTTTTTTTTTTTTTTTTTTTTAACACACCTTCTCTTGGGGCATCTGGCTGGCTCAGTCAATAGAGCATGTGCCTCTCAGGCTCATGAGTTTGAGCCCCATGCTGGGTGTGGAGCCTACATAAAACAAACAAACAAACCAGTCTTCTCTTGCTGATGGAAAGTCAATGTCCATATTGATTGTCCATTTTAGAAGTTAAACTGTCTTTTCTCTGGTTGATCCTAAGATTTTCTTATTATTCTTAAGCTTCGTCACTCTATCTTACAATTGTATTATATGTCTAAGAATGAATTTGTTTTTATTTATCTTGCTCAGAATAATGTATGTTTCTTCAGTCTGAGGTCTCATGTCCTGATTCACTTCTGGAAATCTCTTTGCCATCTTCTCTTCATACCCAGATCTTTTCATTCTATCTTCTACTTCTCTTAATTCTTCTTTTGTGGTTTCCATCTTTTTATTTCTCTGTGTTCTGGGTTATCTCCAGAGACATATCTTTCATTTTGCTAATTTTCTCTTATACTATAACTAAACCATTATTTATCAAGTCTGTTGAGTTTTTAAAAGTGACCCTGTTGTGTCCTTTCCGTTTTTTTTTTTAATGGTCCAATTTCTTTTAGCTTTAGGGATCTGTTCATTTAAATTTACATATATTCTGTCTCTTTAAACATTTAAAACATGTTTATATTTAAATCTCCTTCGGATTGCTTTGTTACTATACCTGTGAAATCTCAACTGGGGGTTCTCTTGTTTACCACTGAGGTTTGTCATGTAATTACTGAGCTTGAGTTCATCTTCCATAAGAGTTATCTTTCCTAGCAGTTTCTCATGGGCTCAGGAGGCCCCCTCAGGTCTGGTTTCACATCACCTCTACTGAGGTTCCAAACTAACTAAGGCAGGTGGTGTGAATTTAGATCCTTTCACCTGAGCAGAGTAGAATCTTCCATATGGATTATGTCCTCCTCATCCCCAGGCAGATGGCTGTCTCTGGGGTCTCTCTAAGGCCCATTGGTCACATGGCCATACAATTCTTTCTCGTCTTTTCTCTTTAGGTGGAAGATGGAGTTATTGCTGTCTATAGGATCTGCACCTTACATCTTAACCTCCACAAAGTATTAAAATCCCAGTTATGGTATCTGGGGGCTCATGGGTTGTGCAGCTTTAACTGCTTCTTACTCTGACCCTTTGAATCCCTTCTTCATTTATATAACCTGGAGATTTTTTTCCCTCGTGTTGAGCTTGGCTATATACTATTAAAATGATTTAAAATATTTTATCAAGGGCGCCTGGGTGGCTCAGTGGATTAAAGCCTCTTCTTTCGGCTCAGGTCATGATCTCAGCCTCCTGGGATCGAGGCCCACATCGGGCTTTCTGCTCAGCAGGGAGCCTGCTTCCTCCTCTCTCTGCCTCTCTGCCTACTTGTAATCTCTCTCTCTCTAAATAAATAAAATCTTTAAAAAAATTTTATCAAGATTTATTTATCAATATGTATTTATTGATAATAAATACATACAAGATGTATGTATCAATATGTATTTTTTGTTGTTGTTAGGATAGAGGAATTTTACCCTTCTGTTTAGTCTACCATCTTAATTGGTAGGCTAGGTGGTAGGCTAAGCAGAAAGGCAAAATGAGGCCAGGCCCTTCTTTAGCTCAAAAATGTTTTTTTATCTTGGTAAAGATTAGGTGTTGAAGAAATAGTTGTTGAATTGTTATATAATTAAAGTACATATCATATTCTGGCCAAGTTGAACCCTGTATAAAGAAGCTTTAAATAAACATTATGGAAAACACATAGAGCAAGAAACTAATGCTATTGGTGGTGTGTCAAATTGCTTACTCATAGTAGGATTTTTTTCTGTTTTTCACCACTTAATTGTCTTTTAGGCTTATCTGAGAAGCTGATTTTTTATAGCTCTATAAGTAAGTCAATGAGTCTTGTATTTTGGTGTCAGCAGATTCTGGATTTAAATTCCCCATTCAAATGTTCAGCTCACATAGTAGGTACTCAGTAATGACTTGTGGAAGGAAGGAATGAAGGAATGAATGATCTTCCTAAATGTCAGTTCCTCCCAAGTAAAATATGGATAATTACAGTAACCACCTCATACGGTTCTGAGAATTAAGTGAGCTCATGCATGTGAAGAATCCAGCATAGTGTATACCATAGGGTAAGAGCTCAATAACTGTTAACTGTTATGACTCCATAGAGTTACATGAAATGGATATTTCAGGGCCTTTGCATAGGAGAATTTAAATAATTATGTATTCGCTTTACTTTTTCTTTTGTTTCCCCTACTGCTTCCATTATCTAGATCTTATTTTGAAAAGATGTCTACTCTTTATAGGGTCACACCAGAGATCGCAGTAAGATCCCAATTTGAACTCATAATTCTATGATTTTCTCCCAGACTAAATTTCTAGGGGGAAAAAAATCTGATATTCTTATATATCAATAACAATGGAATGGTTGATATCCAGGTAAGCATTTACTACATTATTAGAAAAAATAAACCAAGAAAGTAGAAGCTAAATAGAGGCCTAGCATCTTCCACCATTGGAAATACCATGTCATGTTATTCTAAAGAAAAGAATAAGGGTTTCCTGATTTAATAGATATTAAACACAAGGGAGAATTAAAAACACAAATTCTCTTGAGTTCATTCTGATTTTCACAGATTACTTTTTTTAAGGGAGTTAAAATATCTTAAAGAAAATTAGATCACCATATAGTTTTGTGCTATTATAGTCCTTTTAATATTCAGCTACAATTTATGTAATTTAAACTATAAATTTTAGAATTCTTTTGTATTTCCCTGCTTGATAATAAATACAGAAAGTTATAGTGCCATCTTGTGAAAAAGATGCAGAATTGCATTGTATTAACTCATTTGAATAAATTGACATAAGTGGGGAAGGGGATATTGAGTTAAAAAGTTGTGCATAATAAAGATCAATCGGCATGTATCTGTTAACTTAGCTAGAGTTAATGTTAAAAAAATAGAATCTAAAAAAAAAAATAGAATCTAGGTGGTTTTGCCATCCTCTCAGATTTTGCTGTAGCATGGATAATAGCCAGAAAGAAAAGGTTAACATACTGAATAGAAACCCTGCAAGAGGACTCACCAAATTTCAGAACATTTTGATTCCAAAGGGAGAAAGAATGAGAGGAATAAATTATGCCTGATTCTCTGAATTCCAAAGCTATATATGTGATTGAACCAAAGATGTGCTACATACAATTGAGAAGAGAAGGTCTTGTTCCCAGCCCTGGATAAATACTGCACTGTGTACTCGCTGGAGCCTATGCAAGGCAGAGACACCCTTTAGTTGTCATAGAAAAAGAATCCGGGAAGCTGACAGAGGTTATTGTCACTTACAGAAATGAGTTATTCTGTACGAATGAAAGTGACTCCAGAATATTTATTTTAATTTGTTCCAGGAAGAGCCAGGAAAACATTTGTTTGTAGGCTCAGTATAAAGCAGATTATAACAAAGTTCAAGGCTCTTTGAATGACCTAGTATAAGAAACAAAAGCTGCTACTTGCCTATTGATTCAGGAGCTCTCCGCTTGCCTGCTTATATGAGGACACCCCACATGTGTGCATGTTGAAACAGTTGTACCTGGTCATCAGGACACTACAGAGATCTGGGGAAGGCACCAGCATGGGAAATGGATTGTATGGGAGGTTTAACGGGGGGGGGGGGGACCAAA
>LNAC01000774.1:322157-346046 GCA_002007465.1 Ailurus styani
GAACCAAATGAAAAGAACAAAGATTATTCTTGTTAGGGTAAGACAAAAGAGAGAAAGAAAATGAACACGAGGAGCTAGAATCTGGGAGGGACTTATGGTTGGGGGTGGGAGATGATTAAGTGATTAGGTGAAAGGATGCTAATAGCAGTTGAAATGGAATCACATTTTTGTAGTATCATTTTGATGGCCAAAAGATAGTATCTGGGAACCATGCTGAAGAAAATACCAAGGACAAGGAAGAGATGAGAGAATAGTCACAATGAAAGGGCTCATTTTGGAGAAAAGAAAAAAGAAAAAAATTGGATTATTTCCTTATGATCGTGCTCCTATTACCAATATTTTGAGTTCCTTAACCGATCTAAAGGTTCATGGGAGTTGCCAGCTAAATAATTTCACTGCCTCGACTCCCTCCTATATGTTTAAGGAAGTGGTCATGCACATGCAGTGAGGCATGAAACTGAAGGAATTTTATTCCTAAAACCTGCTTTGAATTTTCTTGCCTTCGTGGATTTAACTTAGATCCTTTAATGCTATAATAATTTGGTTTCATATTGAATGTCCTTTGGGCTTTCATTGTCATTTTTTTTAAAGGAGTCTTCCATGAGTTCAAAATAATCATTTTGGCAAAAGGCAATTCAATTATAGTGACAGCCTAAAAAGAACCCAACATGATACAATTCTCTAGTGAGATCAGATTTCCTGCTAAACCCAGATGATTTTATAAAACCAAAATTTGTATTTGCATTCTGGGACACTTGACTGAAAGTCTTGATCAGAACCTAAAGCATCAGATAAAAGTGAATCTCTCATCTATATAAAGCGGAAGCGAATTAAGAGTTTAAGAGACTCACCGAGGGCGATAAGTTACCGTGGCATAGCCACTTAGGTTTGAAAACAAGTTGATTAGATACCAAATCTTCCCAATACCCATCCACTCACAGGCAGAGAATATGTACAGTTGCTTCCATATGATGATTTCCCGTGCCGCAGGAATGGTTAACACATATTCCCAACCTTATCACAACAATGAATAGACTGTAACGGCAACTAGTTTTATTCTAAATGGCACCATTTTCTGAAGACCTACCTGCTGATGCAACATTGAAATCATGGCTCCACCAGTTAACGGCAATGTGACCTCAACCTCTCTGTCTCAATTATATTCAATAGGCAGAATGAGTTGATATTAGTTCCCATCTCATAGACTTTTATGAGTATCACAGTGCTTGGCATCCTTTAAGCTTTCCATAAGTGTTAGCTATTATTATTATAACATATAAAGGATTAACATATAAATGTAAGCTTATAGCATGTATATGTTTATATGCTACTAATGTTCATAGGGTAAGATCACAGAATATGGCATGTATGCCTGGAAAGTGGACTTTCCTAAGGAGTGACTGATGACCAAGGATGAGGAATTAGAAGTCAAAATGAGGGAATTAGGTAAGGGTTTAAGTGGAACAATGGAAGAGTATTGGGGAAATGGAGGGATGCTTTCGTAGACGTGGAGAGAATATTTGTTGTGAGTGGGTGTTCAGCAAGTGTTTAGAGTAGGAGTTGATGGCAGAGGTTTAGAGTAGAATCAGAAATACTGAAATGAACCAGGAGTGGTGTAAGGGAGGTTCTTGAGGAAGTAGAGCAGAGTAGAGGACTTTGGGAAGCCCCCTTCTTTCTCAGTTTCCCACCTATGTATCATTGTATCTATAAATCTTTATTGCTTGAACTTAATTATTTATGTTCCCATCTTCCTTCATCATTATCAAAATGGATCTCACCTGGGAGCAGCATGGAGCTCACCTGAGAGCTTTTTAAAAATACAGCCTCTCCTGGGCACCTGGGTGGCTCAGTGGGTTAAAGCCTCTGCCTTTGGCTCAGGTCATGATCTCAGGGTCCTGGGATCGAGGCCCGCATCGGGCTCTCTGCTCAGTGGGGAGCCTGCTTCCTCCTCTCTTTCTGCCTGCCTCTCTGCCTACTTGTGATCTGATCTCTCTCTCTCTCTCTCTCTGTCAAATAAATAAATAAAATCTTAAAAAAAAAAAGATACAGCCTCTCCAGCCCCACCCCCGACCTACTACATTCACATCTGCATTTTCAACAAGATGCCCAGGTGTTTCCTCTGCACATTACAGACTGAGAAGCACCACTTTCCTAGGCCTTAAGCTGCTACTGTGGTGCCCGGTACTTAGTAATGCATAATTTTATTTATTTATTGAATGAATTAAGTTGAATCTATGGAGGCTACCAAATTGAGCGTCAGGTGGAGATGAGAAAAGTAATTTTTTAACCCAAGACCACGGCTTGACCTAGAGCTAAACATCTATATGGACTACAGAAACTAAGAAAATCATCTGTGTTGGCCAAGGAATAGAAGTAAGGTTCTACAACAGGAAAGAACAAAGTGATTAAGGATAGGAGCTACTATGCAGCTGGGCCTGGGGAAGGAAGCCCTGGAAACAGCCCACAGAGGTTCTGTAAGTATAGTTCAGGTCATAAACTCCTTCCATAGCAGTGAGATGTGTTGTGTTCTGAAAACAAATTGTGTCATGTGCCCTATGACAAGGGAGACTATATGCAGCAGTGGCAGAGGCCTGAGCTGGGGGACAGACAATCCCATCCTACCTCTGGGGGAGGTGGGTTATCAGGGAGCTTTGTTTAGAGGACTGACTTAAGGATTTTAATTTGTAAAATGATTAGGTAGAAGAAGTTCCTATCCATTCTCCTGGACCACATTTTCAGGTACATGTAGAAATTGCTATTTAAAGAAGTAACCGTTCGTCTTCATGTCTGCTTCTGGGGTTGATCCTC
Source organism: Ailurus styani (assembly GCA_002007465.1). Taxonomy (NCBI): domain Eukaryota; kingdom Metazoa; phylum Chordata; class Mammalia; order Carnivora; family Ailuridae; genus Ailurus; species Ailurus styani. Next base: position 324,966 of record LNAC01000774.1, read on the forward strand.
ACTCACTGGAGATGCTGACAATGATTCTGAAGTGTTCACTCAGACTATGAATTTAAGATGTTTATCTTCTAGACTTCCTTTTTAAAACATCGTATCCCTGTGTTTTCACTTAGTCTTGTAAAAACCATCACTTTTCATTCTTTCCCCTTACATATCATCTATCTCTAATTCTCACTAACCTGTCCTCCCCATCTGTCTTGCATAAGATTCTCCCTTCACATTTCTGAAGCCATTCCTCTGATGCCAATGTCTGGAACTGTCTTCTCACTGGGAATCTGGCATCAAGATTAGAACTGGAGTCAGGTGAACTGGGCTTGACTTTCTGCTTCATCCCCTGTTACATGTGTGACCTTAAATTTCTTAACCTCCCTGTTTCCGTTTCCTCATTTGTAAAGTGGCAATACTGGTGGCATTTTCCTCATAGAATTGTTACATGGGAGCACCTGGGTGGCTCAGTCGGTTGAGTGTCTGACTCTTAATTTTGGCTCAAGTCATGATCTCAGGGTCCTGGTCGGGCTCCTTGATCAGCAGGGAGTCTGCTTGAAGATTCTCTCCCTCTGCCCCTCCCAACCACTCACACTCACTCTTGCACTTTCTCTCTCTTTCTAAAATAAATAAATAAATCTTAAAAAAAAAAAGGAATTGTTATATGGAAGTAAGATAGTGCTTGCATGTAAATTAAATACTAGTGTTTAACGGCACAGACTGCTTGGATAAATGTTTGATACCAACTACCGTGTGTCCTTGAGCAAACTGTGTCACCTGTCTACAACTCAGTTTCCTCACTTGAAAATGGTAATCATGATGTGTTTACCTCATGTAGGTTTCATGAGAATTAAATGGGTACAGTGCTTCATGGGGCCTGGTACATTTAAATGCTACACATGTCTCTTAATTTAAAAATTGCCCACAAGATGGGCTCAATAATTTTTTTCTACTGCCTGCTTTCATTTTCATCACTGCCTCAGTCCATTCCCATTGATACCTTACAAATCTTCCTTAAACATCTTCCCCAGCCTTAGTTAGAATGCCCTGACCACAAATAACAGGAAACCTAACCTCTAGTGGCTGATACCATAATATATCTACAGCTTACTTAACTGGTCATCTGGGAATAGGTGGGCCCAGAATTGATTCAACAGACCAATAACATCTTCAAAGACCCAGGTTTCTTTAATCTCCCCACTTAACCACCCTCATGTTTCCTCATGGACCCAAGATTGCTGCTGAAGCTCTAAGCACCATATCCCTACACAACAGAATTCACAACATGAGTTCAGCAAGAGGAACCAGATACAGAAGGAGATATCTTGTTTATCTTTCTCTTAAAAAAATTCATTTTCCGAAGGTACCCAGCAGATTTCCATCACAGCTCATTGCTCAGACTTGTGTTACACTGTCAAAGCTGGTGATCAACATCCATTAAAGCTTGGCAAACCAAGGTAGGTAGGATGGGTGTGGTGAGGCAATTAAGTATCTGCCATACTTTTATCATGTCACTTTCCTACCTGGCTTCGAAACCCTTTTGTGTCACCTCATTGCGTACCACAAAAGCTCTAGCCTTCTCAGGTTCTGAGCCTCCTGCACAATGTAGCCCTTGCATGTGCTCATCTCCATGGGCCTCCTCTGTAAGCCTATAGAGGTGCCGTTCTATCCTATCAGCCACTATCTAAACTGACTTGTACTCGTCTGCTCTCCTTTCCCCATGTGTTATTGCCCCTGATCTGTGGACCAGTTCTCCCTCTTCCAGCCCCCATGACACACGTGTTCCCCTGCTCATCTCTACAGGTTAAAATGCAGCCTTTCCTAAAAGATCCCAATCAAATGTCTTTTCTACTGAAACATTGTCTGACCACCCAAGGCAGAAAGACCTTTCCTTCATTCACATTCCTCACACTATTTTATATTACCTAAATGTTCTCTGATAGTTTAGCTATGGAAAGGGGTTATCTATTTTTCACCTATATGTTATGTTGCTTTCACATATGCTTAATAATAATTATAAAGCTGTATTTTAAGTGTTTATTATTTTTTAGACATGTGGACATTGAGAACTTTATTATCTCATTACACTAACATTTTAAAAATGTAAATATTTCTTTTTAAAGTATAAATATTTCCTTTTTAAAAGAGGAGTAAACTAAAGTTAAGTGAGATTTAGTGACTTGCCTTAAGGTCACCATGTTTATGTGGCTGTATTTAAGTATTTATGGGGCGTGTGTTTTCCAACAGTATGCTATCTGACTCCTTAATGTAGTTCTTTTCAAAGTAGTAAGTCCTCATTAATTTTTTATTTAAATGAACAACAGTATTTGTCTAAGTTGTTAATAAAGATAGCCAGTCTGTGTAATATGTCCCCTGCATCCACATCTCTCCCCTCTAAATTTATTTATTTATTTATTTATTTATTTATTTATTTATTTATTTATTTATTTAATTCATTTGACACAGAGAGAGAGACCACAAGCAGGCAGAGAGGCAGGCAGAGAGGGAGGAGAGAGGAGGAAGCAGGCTCCCTGCTGAGCAGAGAGCCCCATGCGGGCCTCGATCCCAGGACCCTGGGACCATGACCCGAGCCGAAGGCAGCGGCTTTAACCCACTGAGCCACCCAGGCGCCCTTCCCTCTAAATTTAAACCCCAAAAAGCAAAATTGTGTCTTATATGAGTTAAAATATCTGGATATCTACCTCAACCTTTCTCATTTTACGTTAGCTATATAGTCTTTTATTCGTTCAATGATAACAAATACCTGCATTAATTGAGCACATATTGCTTTTATTGTGAAGCAGTATGCTAAATCACATACATTTGGCTCCATCTAACCACCTCAACAGAAAGTGGCTTAAATATGTAGTGTTTTTTATTGTCTCCCTCAACAACTGATAGGTGGTTGCAAGGCAGGTGTAGCAGCTTAATGATGTCTGATCTCTGATCTGATCTGGTATCTCTGCAATTCTCTTGTCATTCCCTCATGGTTGCAAGATGGCTGCTGCAACTCCAGACATTATATCCTCATACAGCTCACAGAAGATTTCCCAGATTTCTCATTGTATTTCAATGGCTAGAATTGGATTACATGCCTATCCCTAGACCTCTAGTTCCATCTTCCCTGAGAACAAGGATCTACCATTACCCAAACTAAATTAGGATTCTGCTAGTAAGAAAGAAGGGAAGGGACATAGTTTTGAGTCACCAACAAAAATGGTCTTCTTATATAAGTAATATAAGAGATGAATAAAAGGGCATGGTTCTTGTCCTGATGAACCTGATTCCTAGCAAGCAAGACAGATACTAAATTTAAAAATAAAATAAAATAATACATTGCACTGAGTGATAAATAGGAAATAAACAGGATCTGTGAAGTAGACTGATACCTGCTTAAACAAAGTGTTTCTGGAAAGATCCCTCAGTGGAGGTGACACTTAAATTGAGACGAAAGAATGAGATTGAATCAGCCATATGCAGAGTGGAGAGGAGCGTGTGTGTATTAAGCATGTTTTTTATTTTCTGCATCTTACAATGTTTTGACATTGTGAGGGCCTTATAGGCACAGGAAAAGACTACCCCTCCCAAGGCTAGCCAATTCTTAGAGGTAGCCAAGGGCCCAGACAGGAGCATTCCTTTCATACGCAAACCAACCTGCCGGAATCTGTACTCTTTAATACTGTACTTTATCTAGTTCTTGAACACCAAATCAATGTTTCCTCTGCCCTAGATCATCCCAGGACAAGATTACCAGCCAACTGGAGACCACCTCTATAGCTGGGATGATTCAAACTAACCAGTCCTCAACTGTATGCCCTGCCTTGCCTTCCCATGGAATCCTCAATAAAGACTTTGATCTATCTAGGCTCTCCTCTCACTCCTGTCTTCTGCCCTGACCAAAACCCAGCACTTCCCCTTTGGCCCTGCGTGGTGTGGTATGTGTGCCTTTTTGTCATGAGAAGTGTAAGTAATAAAAACCTTTCAACTGCGTGGGCTTTTCCATGCTGTCACTAAGTCACCTTCAAAAATTAAGACCTGGGCACAGAACAGTGTGGAAGTAAGTGTGAAACTCTTGGTGAACAGTGGAGAAAACAAAAGAAAGCAAGCATGGCTGCTTATTAGTTGGTGTTATAAGACTGGAGAGAAGTGAAGACTTCTAACAGTTCACCAAAACTCATTCTTCTCTTCTTTTATGGCGCTAGAATGCAGCCAGGAAATGACTATCCAACGGCATCATATTTCCCAGTTTCCCTTCACTTCAGTGGAACCAACAGAATGTCAGTGGGAATGATGAAAAATACTTTAGGGCCAATGCCTCAGGCAGTGGAGGCACCTTCCTTATCCTCTCTTTTCCTCCCTTCCCACTGGCTACCCCTTCTTTGTGGCAGTGACTCAGCTTTTGACATTCCCAGGGCAACCTCCTGGGACATGTGTTCTCAAAGTGCTGTCCCAGATCGGTAGCAGACGCATCACTCAGTAACTGGTTAGAAATGCAGACTCTCTAATACTAACCCAGACTTACTGAATCAGAAACTCTGAGGACAGACCAAGCAACTTGTGTTTTGGCAAGCCTTCCACATGATTCTGATGCATGCTCAAGTTTGAGAACCACTGGTTGTAGGAGAAAGAGGAGACACAAAATGAAAGAAACATGAGTTCCTAAACATGGCACTTGGAATAGAGCTGGATGGATGAATCTGGAGCTCAGGAGAAAGTTCTGAGTGGGAGATTATCAATGTAGGGTGATAGCCAAAACCACAGGAAAGGGTAAGATAACCCAGGGAAAGATTTAGAGAAAGAAAAAAGAAGAGGGACCTAGGAGTGAGGCATGCATAGCTCCAATATTTAGGAGGCAAGAAGAAGAGTTGCCTGAAAAGGAGTCTAAGACACGGAGACTAGAGAGCCGGAAGGCAAGCTAAAAGTGAAGTGTCACGGAAGTCAAGAGGGTAGGATGTTTTGGCGGGAGTTGGAGCCTCCTCTGCTCAATGCAGAATTTCTCCCCTCCCCATAGTGTAGCAGGGATGAATTGTTGGAGAACTGGCCCCCGGCTCAAGGGTCCGGTCACACTGAGTCAAAAGTTGTCCTATCCCCTTGCCAACATTTGGTACAAAAATGAATGTGAGGCTCAGCTCTGGTCAATGAGATGTAAGAAGTGTAGAAGAGACGTTTGTAAAAATTCTTCCTTGCTCTTAAGAGAGAGCAACAGGAAGCTAGTGTCTGCCTTTCCCATTGGATGTAAATGATATAACCTGATTGTTACTGGCAGGCATTTTATGACCATGAAGGGACCATGCGGGTATCATTTTAAGGCCATAAATTTTCTCATTTGTAAAGTGGGAATAACGCTAAAACCTACTTCATAGAGGTTGAAACTGGCTTTTTGGACACCCATGCAAAGAGATGAAAAGAAAAAGTCCTTGGTGATGCAGTTGAGCTGCTGATCCACCAAAGGAAACTTGCTGTTTTGTGAGCTAATACATTCCCCTGTTGTTTTGTCAGTTTAATTTAGGATTTCTGTTACTTGTAGCTAGAAGCAGTTTATCTGATACAGTGATATATGAAGGCTATTTCAATTTTTAATTGTCAGAAAGTCACTGATTTATTACAAATTCTCAAGAAAGATTATTTGTATGAAGTATTGTTCAACGAATATTGTAAAGCACTTTCCTAATAAAATGGAATCAGCAACCTAATCTTATAAGACAACAAAAAAAATCAGCTTAGAAATAATGGATTAAGCATTTTACTTATCTGAGAATGAATATATATTTCCTATTAATGTATTCTTCCACAATTCAAGTCACATTTTAATATTAAGATCTCACTGAAACTAATTTTTTGAGCTCTCATTTGGCATAAAAGATGCAAATATTGAAAGTCTATGTCTTATCCTTCCTTCAACCTTGAGTAATTGTAGGGAAACAATTGCAGGTTTCCATGAACCCTTTCAACAGACTGATTGAAAAAAAAATTTTTTTTTAAGATTTTATTTATTTATTTGACACAGAGAGAGAGATTACAAGTAGGCAGAGAGGCAGGCAGAGAGACAGGGAGAGGAGGAAGCAGGCTCCCCGCTGAGCAGAGAGTCCGATGTGGGCCTCGATCCCAGGACCCTGAGATCATGACCTAAGCCGAAAGCAGAGGCTTTAACCCACTGAGCCACCCAGGCGCCCTGTTCCAACATTCCTATTTGGAATTATTTTCTAGAAGCAGGTAGGAAGCTCCCACAAAGGTCAGTTTTAATTAAAATGTCCATGTACCACGCACTAGAAAGACACATTTTCAAGAGAGGCGCAAACAGGTTGTCACAGTGAAAAGGGGCCATTTCCTCTTTGCAGTGGTTAGAAACAGGATTAAAATTAAGCATGATTCATAAGCCAGTAATGCATTTTGTAAATCATGAAACTATCACAAACAATGTTCTTATTAAAAATGCCACTGTCAACATTCTCCATTATAAGTGTGGTAAATATTGCATCAGCGGGATTAGTTGTGTGGTGTGAAAAGTTTTTAGTGTCTGCTTCATACTACGGTGTCTTCCATGACAAACATGTTTCACTGGTCCATTGACCAAAGTCAGACCGTGTGACCATCAGCAGCAATGATGACTTTCTAGGTATATCCCCTGGTATTAGTCAATAAATGTTACATTTACTTCCTTCGATGTACTGTTAGTTCCTTTTATTTCTCTCTTCACTACCCACCCCTTAGCAAAAGATGTGTCTGTTACACAGGACTATTAATTTGGGGCATTTTCTTAGCAAGTGCACAGTCTTCTCTAATTTTAAAAGGCAGTGGTATTTAACCTTTGGCTTGATAAATATGATTCAATTGAGTTAAACTGCTGTTCTTCTGGAACTTAAAAAGTAAAATGCCAATATAAATGTGTGGTAATTATCACTAGAACTGTTCATTTTTAACTATTAAATTTAAACAAAGAGCAATTGCTGTTTGTTCATGCAAAACAAACAGTGCCTGCTTCGGATCTGTGTGATTAATCTGTTTCCCTGCGTGCAGATTTAGGAGGAAACACTGCCTCGGGCTCAGCACATACATCTACGAAATGGAAAAGGCTTTGCTGTCCCAGTCAATTGTCAAGGGTTTCCCAAAGCAGGGGTTTAGTGGTAAACAACGCAGGATCGGCTAGGGGAAGGGAGACCAAGTCTCAGGGAACAAAGCAGCACAGGCAAAGTGTGGCAGAGACAGCTCAGTTCTAGAACAAGTGTGGGAACCAAAAGCGATGCATTGCTCCTGGGGAGAGAGTGGGTGAATAGGTGAGAAATGGGGGGATTTGCACAGAAGGAACTGTTAGGAGACACAGTGTCAGATCATATGAGAAACTGCATGCAAAACAAGTATAATGAGGGAGGAGAAACTTTTTTAACCAAAACTGCTGGCAGGAGCACAGGGGTATGAGGGCCAAACATATGTCCCCTGGGACTGTGCTCAACAGGTTAGGTCACCAGGGAGGACACCGAGGGGTGAAATGGACACCTAGAGGCATATAGAAGGCTGTGTTAGAGACCTCCATGCTCCTTGAGCCTCCCAACTTGAAAAAAAAAAACCCACATAAAATTGCAAAATATTTTACTTGGCTGGATTTCTTGTAGGAACTGGTGTAAAGGTCAAGATGGATGTTCGTGACATAATGAAGCAAAGATGAAAGCCTTCCCAGAGGAGTTGAGGGCAATGAGCTGTGGGCAGTAACTTCTCTTGGGTCTGAGGGGAAAGTGGGCCCGGGTGACCTAGGGGTACACAAGAGAAGGGAAGTGGCACTGTCTATTGTGTTTTAGGCACTGACTAGGTCTTTCATGTCATTAGTGTCACCAAGTCACGGGGGGAATAGGGTTGGCAGGAACAAGATAATGGGCAGATCCCGACTGCTGGCAGGAGACATTGCTGAGCCTCCATGGGAAACCCGGGCACTGACCAGTATAGTTAAGGTTGCATGTTGTGGGTAGGTGTCTGTGTGTTGGAGGTGTTGGCTAGGACACAGGAATCCTAAAACCCAAGCAAAAGATGTCAGAGAGGCAGCCTAGCTCCCAGTTGTTTATGGGGTTCTCTTAGGTGGATTCATGGGCTCACCTAGCAACTCTGGCTTAGGTTTGAATATTTTCACACCCTAGTGATTCCTTGGATGAGGAAGTTGATAGGCAGATTCAATATCTTCTCATTGAACTTTGAGACAGGGCAGAGCAGACTGCAGATGCAGGGGGCCATCAAGACCATCTGGAAAGGGGACAGAGATTGACATCAATATGGAATGATTTTGATTTCTGAATGGGGGATGAGACCTACAAATGCTAACTTGTTAAGAACAAGTCAAGATAATATATGATCAACTGCTAAAATGTAACAAAGATTAGATAAGAACTAAGACCGTGTAGAGCATTAACTCATATATTAAATACTTGTTGAGAGTATACCCTAGGACAAGAACCATAACAGCTACTGAGGACACACAGATGAATGATACGGTCACTTTTCTCAAGAAGATCCCTATCTGGTAGAGAAACACATGCATTAAAGAATAATCAAAGCCCAAGATGTTATATCTGATGTGAGGACAAAGTCTTATGGGGAGCCCAGAGGAGGATGTCCAGCTCAGCTTAGGAACCACAGACAGCCTCCCAAAGGAAGAAAGTCATATCAAATGAGATGTCAATATACAATTACATAGAAGAAGACAGATAGCTGGGACAAGGGATCCTGGATTACCAAATTCTTTTTAAACCAATAGTCCCTTCTTACAAAGTCCTACAGAGAAAGGTGTACACAGAAACCAATGATCACCTTTGGTCCTAAAACATTTGAAATGAATGACTTAGGACAGATCATAAGGACTATGTAAGCCAAGTCACCTTGAGCTGAAGCAATCACTGAATCCTTCTTTGTCTCCTTCTGTCTCATCCTTCACCCTGGTTCCTGCCTACCACAGGCTTCCTGGGGCTGAGGAGGCAAGAGCAATCTCTCGGCTCACTGCACCTCTTTAGCAATACAACAGAAAACCACAAGGACCGCCTTACATGGATTACACCTCTTAACCCCTTTGCTCAGCCCAGGGAAGTGCCCCTTTGCTCTCACAGTGATCAGTGAAATGCCCCTCTTAACAATATGCCTGTACCTGTGGAGAGGAGGCCTCACCTCTTTGGAGATTCTGAGAGTGCTATATGACCTTGGTTTTGAACATGAGGAATCCTAGAAATGAGCTTTCTTAGTAGAAAGAACCCTACACCAAAGACACCAGGCTTGAGAGATCCTCACAAGTCTAAGGAATGCCAAGGAGCACAGCATGGCTGGACCCCAGGATATGAGGAAGGAGGGTAGGGCACAGCATGAGAGGGGGAACACTAAGTAGCTGGGGCATCAGGGGTGGAGGTTGGTAGGCCTTCAGAGGATTGAAACTAGCAGTCTCATGATCAGATCCTGACTGTAGAACTGTCACTTGCTTTGTATTTATTGTATCAAAGTTTGTGTGTGTCAGAAAGGTGGACATGGTTTCATTGGGTCCTCTGTCTTGAGGTCTCTTGCAGGATGCAAATCAGGAGGATATCAGCTGGGCTGCAGAAAACTCAAGGTTCAACTGGGAGAATATCCATTTCCAAGTTCATTCAAGTGATACGGACAGGGTTTAGTTTCTTTCAGATTTGGAGCTGGAAGTCTCCCTCAGTTCCTTGCAATGTGGGGCTCTCCAGAGGGCCGCCCACAGCATGGTACATAGCCTCTCTCAGAGTGAGAAGGTAAGAGAGGGCAAGCAGATCAGGAATCAGAGTCATTTTGTAACCTAATTTTGGAGGTGATGTTCCATCACTTTGGCTTTATTCTCTTTGCTAAAAGCAGGTAGCTAGGCACAGCCCACTCTGGAGGGGATGGGATTACACATTTGTGTGACCAGTTGGAGATCACTAGGAGCTATTTTAGAAGCTGTTGAGCACAGGCAGTAAAACAAAGAAAGAATAAGCCCCATTAAAAATCCTCCACTGTGGGATACCATCAAAGATGGAGGCTGAGGTTGTAGGTAAGGGGAAGCATGAGAGACTGGGTTGCAGGACAATCCTTCCCTTTAGGCATTGGAAATAGTGGGGGAAGAGAGCAGATTCTAGAAGATGACAGAAAAATATACTCTCAAGATTTGTCAGGAAATCATGTGAGACTTCTGTTGGGCAAAGAATTATAAGATTAGATTCCACTCTGCCGTTAATGACTCATTAGACAGAATTCTTCTGCATCTTGAATATCTAGGAGCTGAAGTCACAGCTGGATGCAGCCTCTCTTCACAAGGATGATACCTTGTAGTTCAGCTTCGGATAGTGCCAGACCTCCAACCTCCTATTTAATAACCTTAAGATTTCTCTGCTGGAACAGTCCTTCATTCCATAAAAGGATTGGTTGGCTCTGCTTATGTTATATGCCCACAACTGGACCAATCATTGTATATCCAGAAGGGTGTAGTATCACAATGGACCTACCCTGCAGCTCATGCCTTCCTGAATAGCTAAACACGGAAGGCATCTTTTTTTAGTCCTTAATCCTGTTCACCAAATATTTCCACTTTCCTTCCAGGCACTTGGTAGGATTGTACTTCCCTGTCCTATTGGAAGAAACTTACGGACATATGATTTTCTTTGACCAATGAAAGTGAGTGATTTGGTCTGACTTAAAAAAAAAAGCTTTATTGAGATATAATTTGTACACCATTCAATCCATCCTCTTCAATTGTACAATTCAGTAGTTTTTAGGGTAATCACAAGTTGTACAACTATCACCATTATCTAATTCCAAGACATTTTTATCACCGAAAAGAAATCCCATACCCATTAGCAGTCACTCCCCATTTCCTCTTCCCCCTTCCTTGCCAATTGCTAATCTATTTTCTGTCTCTACCAAAATTTGTTTATCCTGGATGTTTGCTAGAAACATGTGGCCTTTCATTATTGGATTCTTTGTTTTCAAGTTTATTCCAAGTTATGGCATGAATCAGTACTTCATTCCTTTTTATGGCTGAATGATATTTCATTGTATAGGTTTATCACATTTTGTTTATCCATTCATCCACTGATGGACATTTTGGTTGTCTCTACTTTTTGGCTATTATGAATAATGCTGCTAAGAACATTTGTTTACAAGTTTTGGTGTGGACATATGTTTTCATTTTGGGGGGGTAAATACCCAGGAGTGGGACTACTGGATCATGTGGTAACTCTATGATCATCTTTTTGAGGAACTGCTAAACTCTTTTCCAAAGTTCCTGTACCATTTTACCTTCCCACCAGCAATATATAATGGTTTCAGTTTTTCCACCAACACTTCTTATTTTCTGTCTTTTAAATTTAACTATCCTTGTGGGCACCTCATTATGATTTTGGCTTGCATTTCCCTAATGACTAATGATGCCGAACATCTGTTCATGTGCTTACTGGTCATTCGTACATCTTCTCCAGAGAAATGTCTTTTCAAACCTTTTGCCCATTTTCTACAGGGTTGTATTTTTACTGTTGAGTTATAAGAATTCTTTTTATATTCTGGATACCGATCCTTTGTCAGATATGATTTGCAAATATATTTTCCTAATCCTTGGGTTGTCTTTTCACTTTCTTGATAGGATCCTATGAAATGCAAAGATTTTCATTTTAATGAAGTCCAATTTATTTCTCTTTTCTTTTGTTGTTTGTGTCATATATAAGAAACCTGAGATTTAGTCTTACATCAAGAGTTTTATAATTTTAGCTTTTACATTTAACTTTATATTTTACATTTACATTTTATACTTTCATTTTACATTTAGGTCTATAATCTATTTCAATTAATTTTTCTATATAGTGTGAGGTAGGGATTCAATTTCAATCTCTTGTATGTAGATATCTAAATGTCCCAATGCCATTTGTTCCAAAGGCTATTCTTTCACCATTGAATTCTCTCAGCATCCTTGTCAAAAACCAATTGACTACAAATGTAAAGATTTAATTCTGGACTCTCAATTCTATTTCATTGTTCTGTACGCTTAGCTTTCTGCCAGTGCATGTGTGTTATTTTTACATGAAAGTTTGAAGAGTTGGTGCAAAATTTGCCACACTTTATTCCTCTGCTTCTTCATTGGTAATGTTCCAGATAGGGACTGGGATCTTAGCCTAAGTTCCAGAGTGAGAATAATGTGGAGAAGAGCTCTGAACAGAAGCACATCAGATATGGTGTGAGAATTCAAACTTTGTTTAAACTTATTAATAACCTGAGCTTGTTTACTAGCCTGTTCTGACAAATACAGCACTAAAATTGACAACTTTACACACAGTAAGGGTGGAGCCTCCAGAAAGGCTGGAAGGGAAATGAGAAAACATGCCTGGCTAGCAAAACTTAGGTATAATTATAAACCCCAAGGACTCTCAGCCAGCCCTAATTGTGTTGTATATTTCTTGATGTAGCCTGGAGAAACCTTGGTACCCTTACCAACATCGACACAGATTGCTGATTACTCTGTCCTGGGTATTGGGGTGCTGGAAATTCAGTGTGTAAAATGGATCTTTGCTGTCAGGATCTTACATTCGACTTGGGGAGATAGAATGTACACATGAAAAATAAACAATACAAGCTACCATGTGATAAGTGGTGCTAGACAGGCTTAAAGGAGAGTAGGGGCAATCTAGGATGGTTAAGGAGGGTTTCACCATATTGTGATTTAGTTGTGCCTGCAGGGAAAAGGAGGATGTAGGCAATCAAAAAGAAGAAGGAAGGTACAGGGCAAAGGTGAACAGAGGGGTACACAAAGTAGAACCAACTTTCTTGGGAAACAATAAATAAATAGACCAGTTTACCGGGAACAAGATCTGTTGAGAAGTAGTCATAAACACAGTTGGCAGGTAAAACAAGTGTGTGAATGATGAGTCTTAAGTTTTATTTTGTAGGTTGTGGAAAAACATTGAAAAAAATTTTTTGGAGGAAAACGGATGCTTTTGTGAAATCAGTCGTATGGTGGTGACATTAGAAGCAGTCAAAAGTACTTCTACTGGGCGCCTGGGTGGCTCAGTGGGTTAAAGCCTCTGCCTTCGGCTCAGGTCATGATCTCAGGGTCCTGGGATCGAGGCCGCATTGGGCTCTCTGCTCAGCAGGGAGCCTGCTTCCTCCTCTCTCTTTGCCTGTCTCTGCCTACTTGTGATCTCTCTGTCTGTCGGGGGGAAAAAAATCTTAAAAAAAAAAAAAAGTACTTCTACTTCATCACCTCTGAAATGCCTACTACAGCTAGCTCTTTAGGGTGTCTGATTTACCATAGTTAATCAGTACAATCCTGTAGAGAATTGGAAATGCCATTGACTATCAATCTCTAAACTTGACCCAGTCTAGGCTATTGTAACAGAATATCATAGGCTTATAGATAACAAAAAGTTATTTCTCACAAATCTAAAGGCTGGGAAGTCCAAGATCAAGGTGTTGGAAGATTCAATGTCTGGTGAGGACCTGCTTCCTGGTTCATAGACTATACTTTCTTGATGTGTCTTCACATGGTGAAAGGGGAGAAAATGCTCCCTGGAGTCTCTTTTATAAGGGCACTAATCCCATTCGTGAGGTTTCCTTTTTCACGATCTAGTCACCATCCAAAGGCCCCACCTCAAAATACCATCACTTTGGAGATTAGAAATAAACTTATGAATTTTGAGTCCACAAACTCTCAGTCCATACCAATTACCACCTAATTTGGGGAGCTTTCTGTACTGGGTAGCATTGTTCCAGTACACTGAATGATAATGTATATCAAAAAAGGAAAAAACATACTGAATGAATTTGGGCTTTGAATTTTTGGATCCAGTGGGACCTTGCAAACAGATTCCAGAGACAAAGAGTAGACTTTAATCGTGAAAGAAATTGAAGACTCAACCAACTGAATGTGGCAATCATGAGCCATTTTGAGTGAGAGTTAGCAAATATTTTCCCAACTGTCAATTCTAAGAAACGTGTAAACAGATTCTGTGTAAGTGAATGCTGAAGTGAACCTGTGTCTCTGTTAAACCACAGAGAAATGAAATAAGCTGATTTAAAATTTCTAAAGGGAACTAAAGCCACCTGCTAAGTTGTAGAATTTAATTTGCAAGATGAATACTTGGCAATGTGACACTTCTTTCATAGCTTCATTTGCTGTTTTAATAAAAATGTTCACAATGCTTTGGTTCCATCTGTTAGAGAGAATGAAAACAGCTAACTGCTATTCAAACAACAAAAAATACAGCTTTCTAGAAAACTATATCTAGTGCCGCCAAAATGTAAAGAGGTATTTATAAATTTCAAACTTCTGCCTGACTTCTAAAAAATGTTGTCGTAATTGCACTGCATCTTGGACTCAACGTATAAATAATTTATGCAAAAATTTTAAATTTAAATTATTCCTCCACACTCCAAATGCAAACAAATGCTTTCAAAGTTACCATGACCATGAATCTTACAGCAGCAGGCTACAGATTTTCATTATAACAATTTGTAAGCAAATATTTGGTTATTTTTATAAGCCACAAATCTGGCTGAAGGAGAAAATGATATGTAATAAATAAAAACTGTGCAAACCACAAAGTATGTTTGTTGTTACATTTCCAGATTGGAGATAACAATAAGCTGTAGTATGGCAGCCTCTCTCCTTTATTGATTGAATTTCCATAGCTTTTTCCTCAGAATAGATCAAAATTTTATAACTTTCGGTAAGTTATTTCTCAAGCACCAACGCCAGTGCTTACGACTGTGTTGGCATGTGTTAGGCACAAACTATGTGTTTGTTGAGGTAAGAAGTGCAACAGTAGTCAACATTACATCAGAGGAAGGCAATGAGGGGAGAGCCAGAGATGGGAACAAACTGTAGAAGAAAGAGGGGAAGAAGAGCTTTTCAGCACTCTGTCCCTTAGAATTACCTAGGACATTAGTTTCAGTTTGTCTGAGATTGAGATACTGTGTAAAACTGAACTGTTTGCAGGGAGGAGAAATAAGGTTGACAGTAACACATTAGGAGTCTGTAGAATGTTCTGTTGTCTTTCTCATGCTGTCTCCTCCCATAAGGAAGCTCTGTACTTACCCTTGCTGTAGACAAGTAGAGCTGTAAGAGTTTCATCTTGCCATTCAATCTTATATTTGATTTAAGATGTCTTCTCTCAGTTTAAAAGATACTGAGAGTTAGACTCTTTGAATACTAGTTTCAGATATTTGAGTTTAAGCCTAGACACTTTAAGGTGAAGAAACTGAGAACCATCAAGTTAAATAACCGGCTAATTACCCACTGAGCAGGAAATAGATACAATATTTCCTTAAGATCATCCTGGGGGCGCCTGGGTGGCTCAGCTGGTTAAGCACCTGCCTTCGGCTCAGGTCATGATCTCAGGGTCCTGGGACTGAACTGGGCTCTATGCTCAGTGGGGAGTCTCCTTGTCCCTCTTTCTCTTCCTGCGCCCCTCCCTCCACTTATGATCTCTCTCTCTTAAATATACGAATAAGAATTTTTTAAAAAGATCATCCTGAATTCTACATAAAGTTCAAATAAGAAGAAAATGAACAATAAATAAATTTACTTTTAGTCATTTCATAACAAAACAAAACTTATTTCTCATTGCCAGTTTTAAGATAGGCTAAAAGCACCTAAAGGAAAGATACCTATGCAAAGAGAGTTACCAGTTTCTGGCTATTTGATGGTTGGAGCCTGGACTTGGGAACCAGGTTTTAATCACTTACTATTCAGAAAAGTTTTATAATCTGTTTGATTCCACATCTCCTCATCTGAAAAATGGGTATAATAATCACCCTATCTAGTTCATAGAGTACTGATAGGATGAAAATAAAAATAAGAACATATGTCCAAATTGCTTTGTTAATTGAATGTGTTAAATAAAGGTAAGATATCCTTGACAATATAGTTGCGCTGGTTTTAATAACAGCACTCTGAACCCTTCCATAGGAAACAACTGCAAATAGCCAGAACAGGAAAATATCACACATTAAAAAACATTGATAAAAAACATTGATCAGGGGCACCTGGGTGGCTCAGTCAGTTAAGTGTCTGCCTTCAACTGGGGTCATGATCCCAGGGACCTGGTATCGAGGCCTTCATCAAGCTCCCTGCTTGGCGGGGGTCTGCTTCTCCTTTTTCTGCTCCCCCTGCTTGTGCTCTCTCTCTCTCTCTTTCTCTCTGTCAAATAAATAAATAAAATCTTTAAAAAAATAAAATAGAAAACATTGATCAGGAAAAGAAGCTGACACAGCATTGATAAAAAACATATTACAGGACGCCTGGGTGGCTCAGTGGGTTAATGCCTCTGCTTTCGGCTCAGGTCATGATCTCAGGNAAAAACATTGATCAGGAAAAGAAGCTGACACAGCATTGATAAAAAACATATTACAGAAAAAAGATATAAGTGAGTAGTAATATCAGTCAAGAACTGAACACTCTCCAAAAAATAATGCCATGGAAGAGCGGTGTCTGGTACTAAGCACTTCATAACAAATATCTTTTAAATGGTAAAAGAAATAATTATTTTTGGGGCATCTGGGTGGCTCCGTCAGTTGAGCATCTGATTCTTTATTTGGCTCAGGTCATGATCTCAGGGTTCTGGGATCAAGCCCCACACAACTCCTTGCTCAGCAGGGAGTCTGCTGGGGATTCTCTCTCTCCCTCGCTCTCTGCCCCTCCCCCCCACATGTGCACACTCTCTCTCTCAAATAAATAAATCTTAAAAAAAAGAAGTAATTATTTATGTAAAAAGAAACCATATAGAAGCACTATATATGAGTATTGTGAAATAACAGAAAGAAATAAAACATGAGGTGGCAGAACTCAAAAAAAGTAGAAAAGGGAAAACCGTTACAGAAATGAAGATGAACTATAAGAGACAGAATAATAGACACTGTGGAAAATTTATGGGAATAAAAAGATAGAGAAATAGAAATGGGAAAATTTTTAAAAAATTGTCAGGTGTTTAAAAGAACTAGAAAAAACACAATAGAAAACTCAGGCAAAGAAGAGGCAGTGTATGGATTATTGGACTGCTTAAAGGTGAAATGCTAGAAATGGCAAATAATATAAGAAATTCTTAAGGTTATAAAAATTTTTCAATCAGGGGCGCCTGGGTGGCTCAGTGGGTTAAAGCCTCTGCCTTTGGCTCAGGTCATGATCTCAGGGTCCTGGGATCGCGGCCGGCATTGGGCTCTCTGCTCAGCAGGGAGCCTGCTTCCTCCTCTCCTTGTCTCTCTGCCTGCCTCTCTGCCTACTTGTAATCTCTCTCTCTGTGTCAAATAAATAAATAAAATCTTTAAAAAAAATTTTTTTTCAATCAGTCTGTTGAAAGGGTTCATGGAAACCTGCTGGTTCATGGAAAATTGACCTAAAATGGTCAATACCAAGGCATATCCTAGTAAAGTTACTAAGCTAACGATTTTATAACAACCCAGAGAGACCTTCAAGGCCTTGAGAGACATTTTAAGCACATAAGAACTCAAGAAATAAGAATTCCCATGCGCTTCTACTGAGGAAATTAATGGAGGATAAATTTTATCGACCAAGAAAGACTAGGGAAACAAAAGTAAAAGAACTTGCAGTGCGAATTAAATATATTTAACTATAGAACCAAGACTGAAACAAATTAAGACTAGAATGACAGAAATAAGTTGTATATGTCCTTACAATTTACAAATTAAGTCGTTAAGCAAATTGAGAGACAGGGTAGAAAGAGGTAGATTGCCCCATCAGTAGTATCTGGAAGTTAAAGGATATTACTTCAAGTTGCCAGTCAAATACTGGAAATAAAAGAAAATTTAACAAACACTAAGAAACATAATTTTATTGACTCATAATGGAACACAAAGGGACAAAAAGAAACAAGGGGAGAAGAAAATATTTTAGTATTATCATTGATCCTCATAGGAAACTAATAGTGTCTAAAGAAATAAAGGTAAACAGAGAAATAAAAATTTAGACCTTCTTAAATATCAAAAAACTACATACACACAAAAATAAGCAAATTACATTGGAAAGACTTTTAAAAACAACTGTGATCAGATACTATAACATAGAACAGTATGACAGAAGACCAAACATATCTATTATATTTATAAATGTAAATGCGTAACCCACCTGTTAAAGGAAAAAATATTTTGAGGTTAGAGATCAAAGAAAAACTTTGTTCTGTATGCAGAAGACATCTAAACTTTCAGAAGAGTTGAAATTGAAGAAGGTCTTGAGAAGTCAAAATCAGATAAAGTGGAATTCAGGATAAAAGGAATTATATAATACATGTCCTTTATAATGCCAAAGGGGACATTTGATAGCAAAAATATAAAAGTTATAAAAATCTATACACCAATGAAAAGAGCAGTGACATTCATAAAGCACAAATGATAGGAATTACAAGGAGAAATAGACCAAAAAAAAAAAATGAATGAAGGAGAGTAAGTTCTAAAAGACCTAAACAAGATTTTTAAATAAATCTATTTCATGCATGTTGAACTCTATTCCTGAAAATATAAAATCCACCTTGTTTTCAAATACCTAAGGAGTAGTCATGGAAATTGATTATACTTAGAACCAAGAGTACTCCTCAACCAATAAATTTTATTACACTAGAATAAAACTAGAAATAAATCAGAAAATAAAAGTCCTTTTCATCTGATAATTAAAAAAAATTATAAACAACTTGGTCATAGGTCAAAGAAGAGCTATAAACTAGAGCTGTAGAATTTAAAAAGTATAATGATAATTATAACAGAAGTAATATATCACAGTGCTAAAAAAATCGTCATAGCCCTAAATATGTTAATTCCTTAAAAAGGGAAGTAAAAATAAATGAATTAAACTACCAATTTAAAATGTTTGAAAAAAAAACTGAAAGAAAATAGAAAGAAGATTTAATAAATATGAAAATAGAATCAATGAATTCTAAGAATAGAAAAATAAAACTGATAAATAAATCCAAAACCTAAGGAAAAAAATAGNTATGTTAATTCCTTAAAAAGGGAAGTAAAAATAAATGAATTAAACTACCAATTTAAAACGTTTGAAAAAAAAACTGAAAGAAAATAGAAAGAACCTTTAATAAATATGAAAATAGAATCAGTGAATTCTAAGAATAGAAAAATAAAACTGATAAATAAATCCAAAACCTAAGGAAAAAAATAGAATAAACAAATTAACTTAAGGAAAAATAGGGAAAGTGTAACTACATAGATTAAGAAATGACAGTAGGAACATAACTCCAGGAAGGAGGACAAAGAATTCTGAGATTACTCTGCTCAACTCTATGTAAATAAAATGAAAAACCTAGATGAAATGAATAAATTGCCATAAAAATTAGAGTATGTAAACAGACCAATTTCCAAGAAAAAAAAAATAGCAGTTGTTGAAGCGTGATCTTCTAAAAACATTACCAGGTCCAGGCAATTTTACAGGAATTTTGTAAAACCTCTTAAAAAAGAACTCCATTGCTATTGGAATTATTTCAAGAAAATTAAAATTCCAAGTCTACTTTTTTTCATAAGTTTGCAATGTCTGTATGAAAAAATTTTTTTAACATAAAGGAAGGACACATATAGAACACTTGAACTAATGGAAATACATATTATATGTCGAAAAACTAAAAACCAAAAAACAAAAAATAAAATACAAAAATTCTTTAAAAATTCAATAAGAAGAAATAGTGAGGTAGAACTACTCTTACCAGATAGTAAAAATTCTACACCTTAGTTTACACTTCCTGTATAATCCTCTTCATTTGACTATGGACAGGACCTGTAAATATGATGGGAGTCACTGCTGTGGTTAGATTAGATTAAACCAGAAAAGGTGAGTAGTTTTGGCAGATGTGATTAAGGTCTCTAATCAGTTGGCTTTAAATTAATCAAAATGAAGATGTCCTGGGTGGGCCTGACCTAATCAGGCGAACTCTTTAACAGAAAGCTTAGATGTCAGAGAGTCTTCTGTTGGCCTTGCAGAAGCAAGCCTCCCTGTTGTGAGGGTCATCTGGGAGGGAGTACTTAGAAAGGAATTGCAGGGACCTTTCAGAGTTGAGAGTGACCCACAGCTATAAGATTGATGGTTCTTAGTCCTATAATTACAAGGAAGTGGATTCTGTCAACAACCAGATAAGCTTGGAAGAGAACCTCAAATTCTAGAAGGGGTCACAGCCTGGCTTACACCTAATTTCAGCCTTGTGAGACCCTGAGCAGAGGATCCAGTAAAGCTGTGTTAGGCCTCCTGACTCATTGAAACTGTGAGATAATAAATATATGTTGTATATAGTCACTGAGTTGTGATAGTTGTGATGGTTTGTTATACAGAAAGTGATAAGAAATATATACTTAAAATACTAAATTCCTACATATAAAAATGAAATTATAGAGTAGAATAGGACATAAACATATATAAATGTCAATAATCAATAACATTTTAAGGACATTATTGTTTTCCAGGAAATGTGGAATTTTCAAGCCTAAAGGTAACAGAAGTGAAAAATCTCTGACAATTTAGAAATTAACAATGAGAACATCCCAAGGGGAAAAAAAACCTCTGTGGGTCATAACCAATTCTGTATTTTAAATAAACAATATACACAACTAAAACATGAGGAGGGGGACCAAAAACGTAAACAAGAAGAAAGCAGGAAAACTGACAGGTGAAAAGATGTTCAACATCACTCATCATCAGGGAAATACAAACCAAGACTACAATGAGATACCACCTCACACCAGTCAGAATGGCTAAAATTCACAACACAGGAAACAACAGATGTTGGTAAGGATGTGGAGAAAGGCGAACACTCTTACACCACTGGTGGGAATGCAAACTGGTGCAGTCACTCTAGAAAATAGTATGGAGGTTCCTCAAAAAGTTAAAAATAAAACTACCCTACAATCCAGCAATTGTGCTACTAGGAATTTTCCCAAAGGTTTCAAAAACACTAATTTAAAGGGACACATGCACCTTGATGTTTGTAGCAGCATTACTACAATAGCCAAATTATGCAAACAGCCCAAGTGTCCATCAACTAATGAATGGATAAAGAGGTAGTGCAGATATATATATATATATATATATATATATATATATATATATATATATATATATATATACCACAGACAAACAAG
>LNAC01000774.1:346388-380359 GCA_002007465.1 Ailurus styani
TATATATATATATATATATATATATATATATATATATGAATATTACTCAGCCACAAAAAGGAATGGAATCTTGCCATTTGCAATGACATGGATGGAGCTAGAAAGTATTATGTTAAGCGAAATAAGTGAGTCAGAGAAAGACAAATACCATATGATTTCACTCATATGTGGAATTTAAAAAACAAAACAGATAAACGTGGTGGGGGAGAGGGGAGGAGAGAGACAAACCAGAAAACAGACTCTTGACTATAGAGAAAAAAACTGAGAGTTGCTGGAAGGTAGGTGGGCAGGGTGATGGGTTAAATGTTGATCGGTTTTAGGGAGGGCACTTGCTATAAGCACTGGGTGTTATGTGTAAGTGTTGATCACTAAATTCTACACCTGAAACTAATATTACACTGTATGTTAACTGGAATTTAAATAAAAACTTGAAAGAAAAAGTGGAAAAAAATAATTAATAAATCTATCAGGAAAAATAAATTAAATTAGAAAGAGGAACAATAATATAGACAAAATAAAAATAGGGTTGATATGTAAAGTCTTAAGGCTGATAAGATAGGCAAACATCATATAAGTCTGATCAATGAAAAAAGAGAGGAAAAGGAATATATGTCATTGGTAAAGAAGAAATATGACCATATATGCAGAGAAAAATCTTTAAATAGTGATAGAATTCCAAGTACGAATCAATTAAACAACAGGATGAGAAAAGAGATCCCATTAAAAATAGCAATAATATATATTTATGATAATATAACATATATTATATATCTATATATATGTCAACCTGTAGCCAAAATGGTCAACTGCTTTGAATGCTGCTGAGAAGTCGAGGAAGAGAAAAATGAAGCTTTGACAATTGGAAGATATCGGGACTCTCAAAAGGGCAGTGTCAGGCAGTGGGGGAAACATAAGCCCAGCCCAAAGTTGACTTCCTCTCAGTTTCATCATTCTGAAGGAAGGAAAGAAACCTCAGCTCCTGGGGAAAGTTTCCAGGGGATCATCTTGAGTCAATTGTCCATTGTACTGTAACAGGGAGGTGAGGTGGCATAAACAGCCCAGCATAGGCTGAGTCCTTATGCCTGGACCCATCACTGTGTCCAGGGAAGTCAATTCATGGAGCAAGAGTCCATAGCAAGATACCTCCTTGCATCCCAACACAGAAAATGTACAAGCTTTTTTCTATTTCTAAAATAAGTAAAATAAAATACAAGTCAGAGGAGCAAAAGTTTAGGTAGTATGTAACTATGGCCAAGGTTAAGGGTCAATCTCAGCTTTAGGACACAAAACTCTGTAAATGACAAAAGAAAGTTTAAGCACTTAACATTCTTGATTCATCGTCTCATTGTAACGATAGTTTTTCTCATAGCCAAGAACTGGAAACAACCTAAGTGTCCATCAGTGGATGAATAGATAAAGAAGATGTGGTATATATACACGATGGAACAGTATGCAGTGTTAAAAAAGGATGAAGTCTTGCCATTTGTGACAACATGGATGGACCTTGAAGGTGTTATGCTCAGTGAAATACACCAGGTGGAGAAAGACAAATACCATATGATTTCACTCATATGTGGAATGCAAACAACAACAATAACAACAACGAATGAAAAAACAAAATAAAACAAAAACAAATTCATGATACAGAGAACAGATTTATAGTTACCAGGGTGGGGAAGGGGCGTAGGTGGGCAAAGTGGATGAAGGGAGTCAATTTTATGGTGACGGATGGTAACTAGACTTTTAGTGGAGATCACCTTGTAATGCATATAGATGTTAAATTATAGTGCTGAACATTTGAAACTTATACAATGTTATATACCAATTTTATCTCAATAATAAAAAGAATAGTTTTTCTCATTAACTGTAATCCAGATTCAACTTAATTTGATTCACTGATCATACCATAAGCTTATCTAATTCTTATTTTCAGGTATCATCCTTTAATATATTGTGAACCATGCGTTTAACTAAGTGTAGAGAATTGTAAAATGAAGTTAACAGGGTAGTTAATTTGAACACAATAAGTACAAGTTTTAACAGTCCTACAGTGTATACAAGTATTTCTCTGAATTATCTCTTATAGTTAGATGCATCCCATTTAATTATAACATATTTAATCTACTTTTAAATGAGTGAAGAACACCAGCTTTTTCAATTTTCTTTCAAAAGTTAGGTGAATTTGTTTGAGAAGTCAAGGTAGTAAAATAGAAATGATTATATTAGTCAGTCTATATGAAAGGTAACTCTCCATGTTTGTACCTTACAAATGTTAATTCTGTACCAATGAATTATAATTCTACTTAGCAACACTCTCTTCTTTCCATTTTTAACTTCTAAGAAAAGATAAATTTAAGTAATTACAAGTAAATTGCTCTAAACTAACCATGATATTTAGAACATTTATCACTTACATTCACAGAAACTCATGGTCAAGAAAATTATAACTAAGTTGTATCAAATAAGTTCTTACACATGTTCTGCATTTCCATCTCTTGGGCTCAAGAACCAAATGACAGTGGGAGGAAGGAGGGAACAAAGGATATAGAACATCCCACAGAAATAAAATATCAGGATTATTTTATTCTTTTTTGGAATCATGGGATGGAACAAGAGTACTGATTCCCCACATACTGATTATTGTCCTGACATACATCTGTTGTGGGAATCAATTATTCTTATACTGTAGGTCTGAATGGAAAGTCTACTTGCCTTCTGTAGATGATTGAGTTGCAGATAAAGGATGAGATCACAGATTGGGCAAACCACTGTGGCCATTCCGGTTGCTTGGAAAAATCCTAACAACTTCATCCTCACCCACAAAATCCTGACAACTTCATCCTTAGGTGGAGGTACAGTCTTCTTTCTTACCTACAGGTTCCCTCCACTGTGCACTTCAGAGCATCTCAACCACCTGCTCTGCTCTGCCCCCGCAAACACTCCACTCTGCATGGCCTTGGGGCCCACCCATTAATTTCCCTTCTGCTCTCTCTCTCTGCTCAGTTCAATAGACCTGTTCAAATCACCTGGGCCATAGACCTTGATAGACACCTAGTTTAGGTCAATAAATATTTATTCTGTGAAATTTAATTTTAATAATGAGCTTTCACTTCTAAGATAATTATTTAGTGTTTATAAATTTATTATAGATGTAATTAATTTTGTTGATTTTTCTTCCTGTTATAGTAATCTTGAATGTTGTGGGTAAACCTCTTGCTTAGAGCAAAATCTATATTTACTGTGTTGTATTATCTTTAGGTTTTGCGATTATCCATATATCCACTATCTGATTTGCAATATTCAAAGAGCTGGAAACTGAGCGTTTGCATTAGTTCCTATTGTGCTGTGACAAGTCACCACAAAATTAGTGACTTAAAACAACACAAATTTATTATCTTATAGTCCTGCTGGTTGAAAGTCTGAAATGAGTCTCATGGGGCTAACATCATGTGTCAGCAATTTACATTCCTTTTGGAGGCTGTAGAAGAGAATCTACTCCTTGCCATTTCCAGCTTCTAGAAACTGCCTTTATTCCTTGGTTTATGTCTACCTATTTTTACTTCTGCTTCTGTCTTCTTCACATCTCCTTCTTTGACCATTCTTCCTTCCTCATATAAGGATCCTTGCGATTACATTAGGTCCACCCAGAGAATCCAGGACAATCTTTCCTCTCAAGATCATTAGCTTAACTACATCTGCAAAATCCCTTCTGCTCTGTGAGGTAATATATTCACAGATTCCAGGGATTAGGACATGGATATCTTTGGGGAGGACTTCATTCAGATTAACACAGAATTCATTACTGTTACACCAGACAAGCAAAGAAATATATAAAATTGAGACCAGATTCTAAAATGCTAATTAAACTTTAATACCAAAAGACTGAAGTTGTATATAAATTATTAAGGTATCTAATAATGGGATTATGTGAAATCTAGAGTTAATCTAATAATTAATAAATTTCAGGTTTAAGAAAATCCATAACCCAAACTTGATTTGAAGCCTAGCACTATCTAATCCAGTAACTACCCAGGAATCATGTGTTTGAGAATTTAGCTTTCTGTACTATCAAAGTGGATATTCAAACATACACTTTAAGCCCTGACCATGGTATTTTTTTTCAATCATTTCTTTTTGTAGATACATGCAAGGTAAAAAAAATTAGAAAAGTACCAAAGTGTATATAGTGAAAGGTAAGTCTCCTCTCTGTTTTCCTGTCACTTACATTCTTTCAGAGACAACCAAGTCACTAGCTTTCTGTTTATTCTTCCAGGAATTACTTCATTATTTTAGTTGCTTCTTCCTGGAGTCACCAAGGCATTGGGAAGTTAAACCATGTATACTGCCTGTGTATAAAACTGTCTCTATACCAGTTACATAGCCATTACAAATAATTTCTATTAATAATTGAGACTCCTGCCTTCAGTCTCTGGTGTTTACTACCTAATAAAGTATGGACTGCCTGATAATCTACAGTATGTCTTTTGGTATTTAGATCTTTGATCACACTTTAATTTTCTTTATTCCCCAAAAGGAACAACTGTCATGTGGATGTCAAAGCATGGGCTCTGAAGGCAGCCCCTCAGCTTAAAGTTTGGCTTTTCCAATTTTAAGTTGTTTCATTTTGTTAATTGAATAACTAGTTGACTTCTTTTGTTCTGCTTTCCTCATGTATGAATGGGGTATAATAATAGTACTTACCTCTTAGAGTTATTATGATTATTATTTTTAGTTTTATTTATTTATTTGTCAGAGAGGGCACACAACCAGGAGGAGTGGCAGGCAGAGGGAGAAGCAGGCTCCCTGCTGAGCAAGGATCCTGATGCAGGACTAGATCCCAGGACCCTGGCATCATGACCTGAGCCCAAGGCAGATGCTTAACTGATTGAGCCACCCAGGCATCCCACCTCTAGAGTTACTATTAAAGTTAAGTTAGATACTTCACAAAACACCTGCCATTTACTAACTATTAGATAAACAATTGTACTTGTGAAGAACTCCAGTAAATGTGCAAGGATTATCTTTTTGCATTTTGCTCTATTAATCTTAGTTGTTAGTGATTAGTATTACTCTACTCTTGACTAAATTGCCCAACACAAAGAAAGATTACTGGCCTATAATTCTCAAAGTTAGCTTCGGGATCTTCCTTATGGATAGTAACAACTAATGTTCATTGAGGATCATTTATTGTATACCACACTCTGTGATCTTGTTACATTATCTTTTTGAGCTCCTCAAAAACCTGTGCAGTAAGTGGTATTATTGTCATCATCCTCACTTCAAGGGTGGTTATCTAAGGATTAGAGACCTTGAATCACTTCCCTGACTAGTTAAGGACAGAGTCAGAATTTGAACTCAGTCCAAGTCCTGTGGCCATTCGCTTAATTACTGGGTTACACTGTCTCCTGACAACACTGCTTACCCCCGTGGCATTTCACTAATCCTCACACCTTCATTCCCTCATTCTTTCTTTTTTTATGGAAAAATAAGCATTTATTGAGTGCCTAGTATGTGCCAGGTACTCTCGTGGGCAATAGGTGTACAAAGATATTAACATAATGTGACTACCCTGAGGCTCACAGAGGCTGACAACTATAAGTCACAGGTTCTGAATGACCATAACCTGATTATTACTCACTTGAGGCTAGTACATATAGTTGCCAATATTTGATAAAGTACCAGCTACTTTGCTCTTTCTAAAGACAATATGGACAAATGAGAAGTTCCCTCATTGTCTTTCTCTGCATGCAGCAAACAGCTCATTATTCTCTCTCTAGTCCGCTCTGTACATGTTGCACGCTGTGGTTATTAAGTGCCTATCTAGCAAGACTCCTATCTTTCCATATTCTAAAAACTTATCCTTGATAGTTCACATTAGTGTTTTAAAATTAAAAATTTTATTTTGAAATAGTTGCAGATTCACAGACAGTTGTAAAAAAATAATATAGAGGGATCCCTTGTATCCTTTAAGCCAGGTTCCCCAAAGTAACATCTTGCAAAACAGTAGTATAATATCAAAAGTATATTTACATATTAACACTGACCAGTCCATGGACTTACCAAATTTCCCATTTCATGTGTGTGTATGTATGTGTGTGCATGCTTTTGTATATCATTGAGATACTAAGTCAAGGTTAGATCTGGATATTTTTTTCCTCACATAAGTTTATTTTTACCTGATCTTCCCCTTGAGTAATCTTTACATTTTAAAAGAAATGCTCTATCCCTTTCTGTGATAGCATCTTTGACATTGCATTATTTTAGACATTGCAATCAACCATGAAGAATTTTTTTCTTCCAGAAATCTGGTCTTTTTAATGCATTCCACACACTTTCTTGAGCTTCCAATGAGTTATTTTTAAATTATCTGGAGAGAGCCTATGACTTATTTCCTTTAAATAAATCCATGAATTTTCCTCAAATAAATGCACTTATTTTATTACATTTGTAAAATAAAGTAAATGTGCTATAGTTTTTTGGGTTTTCCCCTAAGTTGAATCATATTGTGATAGCTCATATAATAGGAGTACACTTTCAGATTTTCTATAGATAGAACTTCCTACTCTTCCAAATCTAATATAATTTATCTTTTTTTGGGCACTTGTATCACCTCTTACAACAAATCTGAGAACTACATAGAAATTAATCCTCAAAATCTCATTCACATGAGGTGTTGTCAACCTTAGCGTGTTACGGCACTCCAGTTTTTCTGAGTTCTCTGTAGTTTGTAGTTTGGCTTATATCCTGTTGGTTTTTCTCTTTCTACCCAAGCTTTTGAGATGAAAATGAAAGCAAAATTATCGCCTTCAATTCCAATTCAATGTAATATAATAATTGTATTATTATGAATTCTAATTTCCCCATTTTGTTTTTAGAATCTATTAAGTCAATAGTGTTATTTTCACCATCTAATAAAAAGAGATAGGAACCCCAGACCTCTTGATTCCTCAATAGCAATTTCCTGCCACACAGAGTCGCAGAGACATCAAGATCACATAACACGTGGTACACACCTGGCAGACTACAAATTATTGGCCCATAAATCATATCCTGTTTGCAGTTATTATTTGCTTGACCTGCATGGTATCCGCCAGCAATGTTGTTGTTTTACAAATTTCAAGTAATTGACAAAAGCTAAAAAATCAGTAGATAACACACAAAAATCCAGGTTTCCAATTTCCCTTGAAATCTAGGCTGCTGACAGCCATCAGCTAGACTAGAGCGGCAGTGGCTCACTTCGGACAGGGCAAGCATTCCAGTTTGCTACAACCCCACCACTTACTCCTCTCCCCTGACCTTGAAGGTGAGTGGCATTGATCATTTACTCATGCTGTAATTTTCCTTAGGCCTGGCCTGCCTGGCTCAGTCGTGTTATCTGCCTCATACCCACAGCCGCTGTGATATGCAAGCCTGGTGCCTGGCCTTTGGACGAAACCCTTATCTGGCCATTTGCATGGAGCCGTAGTTGGACATGAGATCTGTGAGATCCATGAGATCCATTCCTTCAGATTATACCAGAGACAGATTGGGGTTGCGCCTGGGTCTTTCTTTCTTTGGCTTAAAGCACTGACCTTAGGCCCCTGAAATAACACCTGAAATAACACCCCCTGAAATAACACCCTGTCTTTGAGGGCTGCAGAGGAGCTTTCGTGTCTTCTTTTCCCGGCCCCACCCAGCCATCTATTAGACCTTCCAAAGTTAAGGCATCTTCAATAAGGATTCTGCTGGGAAACAGGCTTCTGTTAGCTCTACAGAGTACTGGGATATCCCAGTACAACAAAGGGCTACACTGTTTAAACTGGGGTGGGGTGAGGTTCCCCTAGGAAACACCCCCAGGCTCTACCTCGACATTAGTCACAGTGAAGAAAGAGTGAAGAAAGCCAGCCCAGTGGCATAGGAAGGAAGGATGATGGTCTCATTTAAATTCTATTGACCATATCTTTGTAATTTCCACTAAATTGTCCTTTTTACATACCAAGACCTGTATTGTGTATACTTGGGACTCCACTGTGCCCTTGACTCTTTTCACTAGTTGGAGTGAATGGAGTTAGGGAAGAGCTCTGGTTTCCCATACAAGTTAGTAACACATTGAACTATTAAAATGTTTAAGTGTCAGTTTTTAAGTATTCTCCATTTCACATTGCTTGTGTAGTCACAGCTTCAAAACCTTAGGCTTTTGGCTCATTAAGTACTGCAAACTTTGAATTTTGAACTGTCCTCAGGGTTTCAAGAACTGTTTGTTAGTCTCACTATTTTGATACCCACCAGAGAAAATATCCATCCTGCTATGGAACAGGATCATTAACTGAAGCATCCACTATGAGAAGGAAACTGCATAATGTTATAAATGAAGTCACCACCATGAAATAATACAGATGTATTCTTTTCAGTGAATTCTGTGCAAAAACACCCAGTCAGGCTGAGACTTCCCTGATTATGTACAGGGAAAGTATTTCAGAATATCACCAGCTGGGTTTTTCAGTGGTTTAAAAGCTGCTGTGCTGTAGCATTCCAGAATAAAATAAGCAAATACCACCTACCAACCAGTCAAGTTTTTGATGCAACATCCCTTTACTTCAAAGCTTATAATGAAATTGATTTTCACTGCTTTTTCATTTCAACTTGCAAGCCCTGTGAATAACTACTCTAAAATAATTTCAATTTAGGAATGTTCAGGAACTGGTGAGAAATTGATAGCGACTGTTTTATGCTTAGCCAAAAGATATTGAATAAAAATGTAAAGGAAGAACTTGCTGTGTTTAGATGAGAAGAACCATATGATAAGGAGGCAAAGAGCCAGAACTCGATTTTCCATGATAACCAGAGTAATTTAAAACTTTCTTTAATTTTCAGTGGGATTCAACCCTCAAAGAAATGAGGTCTCATTGCCTGGGAAATTGGCAGAGGCTGTAAATCAGATTCGATGTGTTTTTTTTCCCTATAATATCAGTCATCGATTATGACTATCTGATGAGACAGTCATTCTGATGAGAGATTTTTTAAAGAAATCAGAAGATCATCTAGATATTTGGAAACTCCTGGAGAATAGCCAGAATTTTTTACTTTGCGTTCAGATAGATAAAATTTTATTGATATTTATTTTGAAGGCACGTGTGGCTCCAGGTTTTGTGTGTCCTGAAGCTTATACAATTTGGAAGAGAGGGTTTTTTTTTTTAAGAAAAAAATTATAGTATTATAAATATAAAATCTGGTAAGAAAGTATTTGTTTAGAAGGTAGAAATCACGACAAATTACAAATTGCAAAAGCTTGAAGCATTACAAAGATCACAAAATGCAGAAAATTAACAAAATTCTTTTAATTGATGAACTTGCTGATACACGTCTCTAATACTTTTTTCCCTATGCCTTTTAGCTGCATATTTGTTGTCTCTTCATATTACAGTAAATTCAGAATACAATTTTTTATTCAGAGAATAGAAAGATAATTCAGGCGTTTCTTTAGCATAGTTAATTTAAATTTGTTTATTCTCATTGTAAGTTTAGAAAATACTCAGCTTCATAACTCCTTGTTGATGAAGTCTATGTACAATTTTAATATTCCTGCTAAATTTGGGGAAATCTCCATCAAGTTTCTTTGATAAATTAACTACAGGATTTGAGGACGTTGTAGATCTCTTAGGCAGTGACAGGTCTGATAGCACTCATTAACCAACTTATCACTAATGTCCTTGTATTACAGGCTGGGTGGGTCCGCACAGTGGGGTGTAGGAAGATTCCTAGAAGTCCTTCCTACTCCGCGCAGCTAGCGATAACAACTATCTAGGGAACCCTCGTGTCTACAAGCTACATCAATATATGCCACCAAATCCAAACTAACTGTATCCCCATCTCAGTTGCCATTAGGGAAATCCCTGAAATGCCTACAGAGTCCAAAGAGACAGTGGTTTTAACGGGTTGTTGGAGAGAACACTTTTAGGCAAACTGGCTTGAGCAATGGAATATAGAAAGGGGCATAACGAACCCCTGGCTGAGAACAGACAGACCCATCAGGCCACCCACCTCAAAATATCCATAGGCCCTAAGTACCCAATGGGCTGCATATAACCAGGCACAGTTCCCAAAAAAGGGAGAATTCCATCCATACCACCTTGCCATACCTCCTCATCTTCCCCCTTTAAAAACAGCCCTCACCCACTGCCTGTCCTCTGCTGTCTTGCCTACTGCTCCTTTGTGGTATATTCAATAACCTTCTATCTACTTTTCTCTGCCTCAGGTGAATGCTTTCACCACCTGCAACACAGGCTTCCACCTGTTCAGTTGACCCACATTTGGGAACCCTCATTTGATTGGGAGAGACACCCCATTTAGATACCACAATTGTGATTAAAATATCCCCCTCTTTTTTCCCCCCACAAATTTTACCAAACAGGTGCAATTAATCCACTTCTATTTCAAGAAGAAGGAACTTGAAGCCAGAGGCCACATGGAGCATTTTAGTTAATTTATCTGTTCCCTGAGAAGTGACCTCGGAGCCCTGCATGAGTATGGGTCTATCCCTGGCACAGCTGATTAAGAACAAATGTTTCCTGGGTTTCTACCCCCATTAGGTACCTATTTTTTTCTTAAGATATAAATTTGGTGCCTAATTTCTTTCCTTTCTGGCCTGTACAAATTCGTTGCCTTCCTCTATTCAAACTGTAGACTTTTTGAGACTACCAGTTGGGTTCTGATAGTTCAGGACACAACCTGGGAATTTATCTGACCCTCGTGTAGTAGGGGAGACATGGCATTCCTTATGAATCTGAGAATGGAAAGATGAAATGTTACAGAAACATACAGTTGAAAAAAGAGAAAAAGAAAATGTAATATCTTTGTCCAACGGAAGATCAAAGGTATTATTTTAGGTTATAGATCATTGAATATAAGAAACAGACACATTATGCTTGGATTACAATTTCCTGGTGTCAGTTGACACTTAATTATTTTATGTAAATAAAGCTTTGTCATGATCAAAAACCCATGCTCTTTCAAGACATATTTAACTTACAACTTAAAAAGAAGTTACTGGGATTGTTGCAATAATTTGGCAAAGTGGGAGTTTCCAGTACAATTTGGATTTGAAGGACACCGAAAGGTCAGCTTGTTCCAAAATATTTCTATATGTGATGACAAAAGGGATATTTTACTGGAGCATGTCCTTCTCCTATTATGATAATATAAATTAATTATATGAGCTATTTGTCATCTTGATTTCTGTAGAGACAGGTCTGAGGGTCAATAAAATTGAATGGAACACAGTGGAGACAGGATCTTGATGGCAGCAGAATTTTTGATCATAGATGACAGGGCTGGGGCAATGTCACAGAAACCAGCTACTGTGGAAATCTCAAAATTTAAACTTAATTTAGTAAGCATAAAATATGCACGTGTTTGTCTTATGCATTAATTTTCTGGCGTTTGTAAAAAGGTAGCAGATAGGGAATAAAGTAATCAGAATTCTATCTCCCATAAATGTGATTTGATTTTTTTGTGAAATGGTAGTATTCCATTTAATTAAAAAAGCAGATTGTGGCTAAAGGAATCTAAGGGAACCTGCCACACATAAATATTAAAAGATAAAATTTCTATTAATTTAGTGTAAATTTTTTCTCTTTAATTTTAAGTAAGCTAAGTACTTGAAATGGCCCGAAGAGGTTAAAAAAAAAAATCCAAACTGGCTAAATAACCTATTGGTTCATGTAATCTACTCTCTTCAGGTCTGGCTTGATCCAGGCACTGAAATCAGTTTGCCTCTTTCAACCATACTGTCGATCGTGAGGCATCATTTTTAGGCTCCAAGTGGTGGCTTCTGGATCTCCAGGCTTGTATCTTTCAAGATTCACGTCCAGAAGAACAGAGAAAATATCTCTTGCCAGTAACTCCAGCAAAAGACCTAGATTTTGTTACGCCCATCCTAGATCAAATTAGTTTCTAGAAGAAAGCAGTGGTCTGGCCAGGCTTGAGTCCCCTAGTTTTCTGCAGAATGAGAGATGAAATTGCACCTTGACCTATACAGATGAGAGTGGAAGAGAAATAGGAACCCCCTATATCAAATTCCAAATATGATACTCTTAGCAAAAGAGGGAGAATGACTGTTAGAGAAAATTAAGTGGCATTTACCCTTTGGTGACTCAACACCAATACATAACTTTCTTCACATATAGAAACTTTTAAAAATGCCCTGGCTTGACACATATAACATACACTTCCAAGTGTACTTCTGCCCTTCCCCAAGGGAGACAACTCAGCATTTGGTCCAGTTACTGCATTACACTCTAAATTTAAGATAACTGGATGATGTATGTATTCAAATAGGTCTGGATATAATGCTCATAGTTTGGGAACCTATGGATAAATGCAGAATCTAATCACTTCTGATGTACTCCTAAGGCAACTGCAGATTGAAATCAGCTCATTTCAATTTAGAACTCTTACGGAGAGGAGAATAGAATAGGAAACAACTGAGAGTGGTCACTGATTCCGTATCATACCCTGCAGATAAGGAACAATATGGGACTTTGTGCTTGGCAAGTAAAGGAAAATCCTTGGTTAGTCTGGCTGCCTCTGGTTCTTTCTCTGGAAGGATCTCCCTAGACTATATCATTCACAGATAATGAGCATTAGGAAGGAATCCTCTTGTGGTGGATTGTATGTCTTTAGCAACCCACTTCCTACTGTGGCAATGAAGGCAAGGGTGTGAGAACCAATTGTGTATTAGCTCTTCCCAACTCTGTATTCAGTGACACACACAGCAGTTTGAAATGGCCACAGTGGGAGTATTTATACACAGAAATTAGTAATCATCATCACCCTCCCTCTAGTCAGTTTTACCATTTATCAGAATGTCAGGGAGAGAAAGTCCAAGGACTATTTAGGACTTAAGGGTTGAGCAATCACCAATTTTTGTTTACTAAATTTGAGATTATTCTAGCAATTACAATTTAAGAATTAGCTGACTCTGAGTTTGCAATTCCATGGGTTAATCACCAAATCTGTTTATCTTGTTAAATTAGAGTCTTCCAACTCAGAATCTGGGCAGGGAATTTGTACATCTTAGCAATCACCTTCGGTTTCTTCATTTGCCCAGGCCTCAGTGTCAAGGCCTTTCTCTTGGCCTTTGTCTCACAGCACAGTGAACATATGGTCTGCAAGTGAAGAGGCAACAACTAAGCAGCTTTTAGCCCCCAAGCTGCAAGCCCACTGAATACTTGAAATTAGAATAATTATTCCCTTTTGCAAGAAGAGAATTCATAACACGAGGTGCCAGGTAAGAATCTGAGCATTAGACATTTTTAAGTGCCAGTCTCATCTCCTGCTAGGTTTCCCACCTCCTGCTCTATTTGCATTTCTCTGGCTTGATGCAGAAAATTTTGTTTTTACGATATTGCAGACCTTCAGATCACTGGCCTCTCAGGCCTTTTGGATTATAGGGCATTGATGAAGAGTGCCTCCCTGAGCATGGATGTATTTTTTTTTAATCTTTCAAATGGGTTAATTTCTAGGAAGTTTTTGCCTTTCCTGCAGGAAAAAAGTTAAGAGGATAGCATCCTGCAAGCCAAGTGAAGAAAGTGTATCAGGGAAGAAGACATGCTCAATTGTGCTCAATGTCAAGGCTGATAGATTAATGTACTAAATGCCAATGCTGGATAGATCAGAAAGAGTGAGGAGGAAAGAGTAAGCATTGGGTTCAGCAATGCGGAGGTCTGCGATGACCTTGATGAGAGCAGTTTCAGTGGTGTTATGGGGCAAAATGGAGTGTATTTATGTGAGAATGGGAGAGGAATTATAAAAAGTAATTCTTTGATGGAGTTCTACTGCCAAGAAGACCTTTGAGAATTATTTCTATCCCCATTAAGTTTTTGATTGCATGTCCCTGAATATATTTCCTTTAAGAAAAAGGATATTTCTCTATGAATCCTTCACATTCCAGTAACTACTCTAGAAAGCCCTCTCTTATGGCCACCTGATGACACCTATGGATATCACAAGAGTGAATTAAAAAACAAAAACAAAACCTTCAAATTTTTTCAGTTAGTCAATAGTGTAACGAGGTTATTAGCTAGGGTTACTGGTTGAGAATTTGTGATATCTACTGACTTGAATGGCTCAGGATTCCTGAGTTTTCCTTTTAACTCATTTACCATCCAAATGACCAAGAGACAGTTATCTAATTTCCCATATATATGTGCATATGTATATATAAAATTTTTTCATAAACAACATGAAGATTGAAAGAATATCTACGCAATGCTGCAACAAGAACAAAACTACCCTTAATAAATAATTTCAAGTATAATGAAAAAAATTATATAAACTCAAGGCATTCCTAATCTATTTACATTTTTATCCATTACATTTAATTCCACTTATTAATAGTTACTCGGAAATCTCATTTTACATTGTTGAAGTCAGAATAATCAATTTTTAAGCTATCATCTGCTGGAAGGTCTAAATTTGAGAATGAATGAATTTACTTAGGCTTTTCTAAGAGCCTTGAATTTTAAAAGCCTTACAGTTTATATATAATAAGGATCAAAACCCCCCACTATTTGTAGATACAGTGTGCATTTCAAGGTAATATCATTCTGGCTATTTGCTTGACATTTCTGAAAAGAGCTTAAGTACAAGAAGAAATGAAGAGCAGTGATAATGGAGGGAGATGTTGAATGGTATTATTATTTAGCTCAGTTCTCACCTCCTACCTCATGCTCCCTGTTTTTAAGTAGTAGGAGCTGTCCTTGGTATTATTTTGCATTTTCATGTAGAGAGGAGGAAATGATCTGCAGTCTTTAGATGACAAAGAGGTGGGCATGGATGGGACAGACAGGGTTGATTTTTTTCTCTCTCTCTCTATTTTGGAAACCCTCTCCAGTTCGCCTGAGAAGGACTTCCCTGCACAGATATTTCCACTTTGTTCAGCCACTGCTCTGAGTTCAGGACTGTAGCTTTAAGCAGTTGGCAGTTCATTTTGATTCCTGTTCAGGACCATGAATAAGGTTAACTTATACCCACACAATTATCCAGATTAAATTCATCCTCAGAGTGAGGTTGATATAAAAAAAAATGCCGAATGTTTCAACCTTCTGGTCCTGCAGCAAAAGCTCGAGCAGATTCCATACCAAGTTCACTTGCCCTCCCACACACTGAATATGTCACATCCTTGATTGTGGCCTCTGCTGCATGATTATGCTTCATGTGAGCCTGTAGCTGCCCATTTTAGAGTACTGACTTTCACATCATTGAATAGGGCTAAGCATAATGCCAGTGCTATTATATAAGAAAACACTGTGGACAACTACTGCTCTACTGTTCCTACTTCTTTACCATTAGTCATCATTTCTAAAGATACTAAATAGTTATATATTTTGGGTATTTCATAGATAATAAAATAATATTTTCTATGATATTAATATTGAATTCATTTCCATATTTAATTTTGACAAGTTAATTTAAGTGTGCTACCATATTAATAAAGATCATAGGAAGTGAATTTGGTATAAATTGATAACTGTTATGACAATGGCGATTGTTTTGTAGTTTTGACGATGTCCAGGGACAGGTGAAGGTATTGAGTCAAATGATATCTCTATAGATTCTTTTTATAGTAATCTCCATGCATTGCAGATGTGTTGAATAACATTCATAAATGCATAAAGTTCTCTTAATCCAGAAAGGACGAATGGTATCACTAGACAAATTTCAGCCCATTAGTCTGATCTAACCTAGAATAAACATTTTAAGTTAATCAGATGACAGCAAACACCTAGTACA
The DNA here is from genome assembly GCA_002007465.1 of Ailurus styani. NCBI lineage: Eukaryota > Metazoa > Chordata > Mammalia > Carnivora > Ailuridae > Ailurus > Ailurus styani. The sequence goes on from LNAC01000774.1 coordinate 362,160, forward strand.
TTCAATAACCCATGTTTGTTGAAGACTTGCTGTGTAACAGGTACTGTACCTGTACTTTCCCTCATTTAGTCTTCCAAGCAACCCTTGTTAGAATGGTCCATTGAGAGATTATGAGGTCAGAAGCTAAGTATTTCTCCCTGGATCACACTGCTAATAAAAGGCGGAGCTCGGTTCTAACCTGGGTGTCCAACTTCCAAGTCCCTACTGTTGACCACCCAGCTTTGTGACCATGCTGGATAGTAAAAAGGTAAAAGTGTACCTTTAAGCATTCACAGTGGAAAGGGAGACATGGATGAATAAATACATCATTGCCTTCTATGTGGTGTAGTGAGGACTGTAGAAAATGGATCTACAAAATGACTGTGAACCTACAGGTAGAGGAAGCAGCAGTTGTGTCTAGGTCAGTCAGGTGAGGGTTCCAGAAGTGAAGTCTGAGGCACAAAGGAAGGGAGGGGTATTCGAGGCTAAGAGTGCAGTTAGTAAAGAGTCACCAAAGAGGAAAAGACATTATCATATTATGGAAATCATGCAAAGTTTGGAACTGGGGTAGAGGTGCTGGTGGCAGGAGTGTTAGAATTAAATACAGCAATGCTCTGAATTTACTCTATTGAATAACTGAATATTAAAATAGTCTGTAGGGATCAGGGAGCATAAGTTAGAGGTTAAGTGACTAAGACAGGACTTATGACTTGCTAAGTTTTAAGCTAGGTCTATTTTTCTAGTTATTTTAATTACTTTGTCAGCATCCTTCAGAACACATCCTTTCTGCAGATTTTTTGTTTCAGGTCAACAACTCCATGTGCATTTCAGCTAATGCCTCATTATTATGCTAACTGTATTTTCTTTGTTGAAACTCTATATTACAGTGTGTTACTATATATGGCAGGGTATGATTTGGCCTTCCCGAACTTTGGGCTATTACCAGTGGTTTCAGATTGAACAGGGTTATTTTGAGGTCATACACTGATGCTACAAAGGATTGAATTATTTATGACTTTAATATTCACCAGTGTTTCTAGCTCAAGATCCAATATACCGCTGAATATTATCTGTCAACAAAAAAACTGCATCTGTTCCATTTGTTGATGACCGATAAAACAAAGCAGTTTGAATTGCTGTTTTGAACTCAATATGGGTGGAATTTCTGCCCCACGTATTTCAATAATAATAATATTTGTAATAAACATTTAAAATATTTATAGTTGATAACAATAGTATTTGTGTCTTATACTAAGTAGCACCAATAATAATGAATGCATAAAATTAATCACATATAAAAATATCTATGTATATATATAATTTTACTATATTACAATATTTACCATTTTTATTTTCGCATAGTAGAGACTGGGGGAAATAGGTATCCTCTGAAACACTAGCTGTAAGCTCCAGCTACATTTCTGTAAACAATTGGGGTCTGATCTAAAACATATTTTTTTAAATTATGAGAGTGAACATCTCTATCTCATTGGCCACTTCTTTCTTATACTTCTTACCTTCAGCAAAGCTTAAGAAAAATGGATATTAGTTATTATGAGAGAAGAGGCAGAAGAAATATTTTATGATAGCAACAGAAATTCGTCTTTCTACAAGACATCTGAAAAATAAATATATTGATACTTTTACAGAATTAAGCCTTAGAGATGGAAGGTATTGTAGAGTTCACTTTTAATCATTTTAAAAATATATTTTTTAGAACTCGACATAAAAATATTTCTCTCTGAGCATCAACCCTGCAATGGCTTTTCATTACCTCACAGTAGTTTTTCTTTTGTACAAATCAGGCAGCACAGGGTATTTCTGGGAACAGCACTAGAAAAAGTAACATCTTAAAGTATTAATTATTTTTCCCAAGGGACAACATTATATCTGGTAGTTGCATTACCGAACAAAAACTTGGAATAAAAGAAATTACAGATATGTCCAATAACATAGCATAAAAGCAAATACTGAGTCATAGTACAGACTAAAGGATGCGGGATACAAATCAGGGACCTAGCAGAGTGCCCGGCACATAGTAGGCAACTTATACATGTTAGTTTCTCATATCCCAGGATCTCATAGCTGTGGCTGCTTAACAGATTACCCCCAAATTTAATGGCTTAACATAAAAACAGTCACTTATTCTTTCTCATGGTTCCTATGTGTCAGGAACTAGAAATCAGACAGGACACTGCAGGTTCAACTCTTCCCTGATCCGTGGTGTCTGAGGCCTCAGTGGGAAGAGCCAAAGCCTGAAGCCTGAATCATCTGAGGATTCATTTACTTACACGTCCGGCAGCTGCTGGTGATTATCTATTGGGGGCCTAAGGCTGTTGGCTGGAGCATCTACACATGTCCTGTCTGTGTGGACTGAGCTTCCTCACAATATGGTGGTTGGAGTCCAAAGGCAAGCGCAAGATAGATGGGGCAAGGTGTGGGCGAGGGGGGTGGAAGGGACAGGCTATACCGAAGCTGTTTTGTCTTTTATGATCTAGCCTCTGAAATCGAGCAGTCTTATTTCACCCATATTGGAATGGTCAAGGAAGTTGTAGAGACTGAAAAGGAGCGAATGACCAACTCCACCTGTCAATAGAGGCATGTGAATGTCACAAGTATGTGGGATGGGATACATAATGGTGAAGCCATCTCTGAAAATATAACTTGTCAACCAACCAATAATCGGAAATAATAAAATTACACTGGAAATCATACAAATTTGGGTCTAAAGGGTCTAAAGGACTTTATAATCCAATTATTCAAAAATCCAGCACTTCGGAGAAAAAGCTCTCTGGAGTCCCGGAGAAGTAAATCGTTTGAGTGAGGCCATGAGTGGGTTATTCTAGGGTCAGGAGTCAAAACCAGGTTTGCCGAATTTTGATTTTATAGTAAGTTATTGTATAAATATCCCATTAAATGTGTCTGAGTTTATTCATTGATTAGAAAAAAAAGCTTAAGGTATTTAAAACCATCCATCTGTGTAAAAGAAATACAATTCTTGTATAGGAGAAATCTGAATTATTGAAACTAATTTGGGGCAGGATATTTCCCACCTGGGGTTAAAAAGGTATAGGTGGGTCTGCTAAATAGGCTAGCTTGTGACCCCCCTAACATCTGTTTGCATAAACTAGATGTATGGGGTGGTTTTCAGCAAGGTAGAAGAGTGGAGAGGACCGCATAGTGTCTGTTCCTCAACCCTGTTCCATGTGGTTTCCTGTTTGAGTTTGAAGAAGTCCAAGAGCTGAAGCAAAAGCTTTTTCAAAGGAATCTGTAAGACTCAGAGTAAGTAGAACTAAGTGATGGAAGTGATGCAAGTGCAGCTAGGATTTGGAGAGGGGCAGTCCCCATTTTATGTACATGACACAGTGGAGGAACACATTACTATTTGACATGTTGAGGTTTTGTAGATTTGGGGCAATAATAAACAATCTCCTGGATAGAGAACCAGCATTTTCAGAGAGGTTGTGGGGCAGTTACAGCATCCAGATACTTTCCTCTAGTGGGTTGTGAGTCAGTGGATAGAAATAAGAGGCCAGAGCAGAAGACAGTGAAGTATGGTTGCTGCCCATGTGTTACACAACATTTGAGGAATTCTTGCGAAACTAGGATCAATCATTGCAGCAGCCAGGGAGGGGATGGTCAACGTCAAGTAATGCTTAAGTCTTGTAGTTGTGTTGTGAAGAGTGACAGCAAAATTGGCGTATAAAACTAAGGTAGCCTCTGGACACCTGGGTGGCTCAGTTGGTTGAGCAGCTGCCTTTGGCTCAGGTCATGGTCCCGGGATCCTGGGATCGAGTCCTGCATGGGGCTCCTTGCTCGGCAGGGAGCCTGTTTCTCCCTCTGCCTCTGCCTGCCACTCTGCCTGATTGTGCTCTCTCTCTCTCTCTGATAAACAAACAAACAAACAAATAAATTCTTTAAAGAAAACAAAAAACCAAACAACAACAACAACAACAAAACTAAGGTAGCCTCATTTGAACCTGCAGGCAGATGAGGTCTGTGAACATTTGGATCGCACCAATAAACTATCTATAATTTTTTAAAATATTTTATTTATTTATTTGACAGAGACAATTCACAAGTAGGCAGAGAGGCAGGCAGAGAGAGAGGAGGAAGCAGGCTCCCTGCTCAGCAGAGATGCGGGGCTCAATCCCAGGACCCTGAGATTATGACCTGAGCCGAAGGCAGAGGCTTTAACCCACTGAGCCACCCAGGTGCCCCAAACTATCTAAAATTAACACTTAATTAGCAATGATTTTATTTGAATTCTCAGAATTTTGATTGGGTATCTATCTGGAGGAATAATTTTAGATGACTTATGTCTAAAAAATGGAACTGTTATTTCTCTCCCTTTCATTCTGAATCAAGCAGAGGCATTATAAAATTATTCTATTTTTCATCCTTTTCAAAAACATTGACTGAAACATTTAACTCTTTGAAAACATCATTATAGGGTTTTTTGTTGAAATGTAGAGATCCACAGCCTCTTCCATTTTTGGTTTTATCTATTTTATTTATTTATTGTTTTGTTCTTTGCTGTTCCCAGAACCTGACCTTTCTTCTCTCACTTCCAAGTCTTCTGCCATCCCAAATCTGGGTAATTTGGGGAGTTTACAAAAATGCTGGTGGGATGGCTTGCACAAGTGGAATGGGACTGATTAGGTAGTGGACAATGGATAACTTGTTATCAGAAGTTAGGCTCAAACTTCAGCTTTGCCATTGACCAACTATAAATTCAGGCCTCAGTTTCCTTACCTGCAAGATGGGAATTTTACACACACACACACACACACACACACACACACACACACACACACACACACACACAATCTCTAGTAGCTTTCTTATTAAGTGAGCTAATACATGGAAAGGTATAAAGCGCATTGTAAGAACTCCCATTACCTAGCTCACATGAGAGTTAGGAGCCAAGTTTTCTCTTTTTAAAGCACTAACTAGACAGAACCAGTCTGCCCAGCAACTCCCTTAATCTCTCCTCACATGATCCTCTTCTATATGAGATCATCTGTGCCTAAAGATCTTTCTTGAGAAGTGGAACACAGATATCAGGATAGTTTTAAATGAGCAGAAGGGTAAAACAACAAAGCTCTGAAAAGCAATAACCAACCTTTTATTTATTACTAAGACATTTTAGGCATAAAAGTGAATGTGAACCAGCTTTATTTCCTCTGGGCTTAAAAAGTTCTCCTTCTAATCCTTTACAGCAAAAATTATCAGAGGTGACTCCTGACTGGTAATTCAGAGCTCTCACTATTTTTAGCCCTGGAAAGCCAGTAAGGGATTTAGATTGTGAGAGGAGTCTCACAGATCAGATCAGCTTTTTGGCCTACTAACATCCCATCCAAGTGCAGAATGCTGGCTAGTGCGCCTACAGCTGGTAAGCAGGAATAAGGAAGGAAGGAAGGAAGGAAGGAAGGAAGGAAGGAAGGAAAAAAGGAAGGAAGGAAGGAAGAAAGGAAGGAAGGAAGGTGGGAGGGAGGGAGGAAGGAAGAAAGAATATAAGGGAGAAAGGAGGAGGGAAAAGAGAAGAGAAGAAAAAAGAAAAGAAAAAAAAAGTAAAGTCAAGACAAGTCCAATCAACATGAATGGCAATCACATGGAAAGCATTGCTTGGAACAGTGCTACAGAAAGAATAATGGAAATGAGTGGAGGGAGGGAAATAACTAACTGATCTCTGATATCAAGGTTATGATCAAGGACTTCACAGAAAGGGAAGAAGTGTTTTACAGAATGTAGTTTTTCCTGATTTTAGTCATTCCACAAGCTACCCTCACAATTTTGTCATATCCACATACTTCCTGTAGGATTATTTGCTTAATATATGTTTTTAAACAGAGCCACTTTTAAAAATCTTACATGTATTTCGATAGGAAACTTTATTCATCACTGTTAATGGAAAACCAGAATAATTTGGCACAAATAGCTATTTTTTAGCTACACAAAATAAATATCGTGAAAACAAAGCAACATTATTAAATTCTGGTTAGATGTCGTCTACAGAAGATTCTGACCTTCGGGAAGGCCTGCTATCTCTTTTGTTAAAAATGGAGGTTGGCAAATGCTAGAGGGTTGTTAGAAATACTTGCTCCAAACTGACACCACTTGTTTGAGGCCATTAGACAAATTGAAAGAGAATTGGAAACGGGAGCAACTTTCTCACTATGTTATTGATTCAATAAATATTCATTGCATCAGTGTTATTTAAATCATATCCACAAACATGATAGAAATGTTTATGATAGAAATAATAGGAATTTCATGATAGAAATCTAGCAATGATCTCTACCTTTGTCGTCCCATATTTGGGAATGGTGTATTGGTTAAGAAGGTGGTCTGAGTATTGGATGGACATGGATCTAAATCCTGGCTTTGTCATTTAATGGCACAGTGACCTTGGAAAGGTCATTTTACCACTATAATCCCATTTCCTCATTTGCATTTAAAAATACTTAGCACTTTGAATAAATTTTTTTGTGATGATTTTGATGATGATATGTGAATATCAATGTACAGGATGAGACTGTATGTGTTCCGCTCTTGTTTTCTTAAGGTGTCGTCTGCCGCTTGTCAACAAATAGATTTTAACTGAATTCAGTTTATTTGGTTTAATCATCCATCCACATGATTTACCCTTCCTTCAACACTGTTCTTCTGGCCATCTGACTACAGCTTTTGTTATTTCTTTGCTCCTTCCCCTTCCTCTGGCTCTTTACTCTGGTCACACCTTAGACTTCATCTTGGAGCCTCTTCTCAGTGTTTACGTCATTCCTCACAACCTGTTTACTCAGAAGGGTGGACAATCCCTTGCAAGAAGATGCCTCCAAAGACCACATCTCCAGATCTGCCCTCCATCTGATCATAGCCCCAATTTCAGTATGATATTTGGCAGGTTTTGTCACGTCAGCCTTAACACACCTACCATCAGCATGTTTGTTTCATCCTCTTCACCTTGTCAAGGCTCCCACTGTTTTGCAGTTTCTCAGGAGTGCTGGCGCTAAGTGTGTGTGCTTCAGAGTCAGAATATTCTGGAATGTTAGCTCTACCATTTACAAATTTAACTGAAAATTACTTGTCAGTAGAACTCACTAACTAAATAAATATACACATATATTTGGAGATATATATATGTGTATATATACATGTATATACACCCACAGGTGTATATATTTGGTCAAAACTTCCCAAAACCTCAAGAGAAATGGAGAGTGGAAGAAATATCCACAAAGAAACGCAGCTAACATCCATTTTATGTTCAATTGTATTACCTCGCTGACCACTCTAAAGCGAGGAGTTAACATCAGTGGACATTAAGGGGAAGAATAAAACATATTTATGTGTTCTTTCATGTACTTTCTCCTGAAATGTTAGTTCTAAAATTGATTTAAATTAGTTTAGATAAGTCTTATCAGCATGCTGAAAGTGGCTTAAGTACCAAAGAGCAGGAGATAATGACAGTGACTGAACTCTGGGCAAGATCAGAAGAGGGAGCTGCGTATTAGGTCTGGCGTTAGTGGCAAGCTTTGAAGAGTGTAAATGATTTGTAAAATATTTATAGGGTAATTTTGTCAAAGGTGAGAAAATATGGGAAGTAATCTTGGCAAATTTCATTAAGTATGAATATTACGGCTTAAGTCTACAAAGATTTTGGGGGGCAATTTCCACTTCTCTTTGAAAACAGATCACCCTATGCACTGTTTTCGCTCATGTGTGGACACCAAATACATATGGCCTTTGTCCCAAACAGCTTAACAGGTAAGTTTATTGGCTTTAAGGAATATGACAGAATGTAGTGCTTGAAGTGTATTGAATGAAATAATGAATATATATGCTGCCTAACTTCATGACATGAAGAGAGCAAAATGGGCCAATTCCTCTTGTACATACATAGGAAACTTGTACATGTTGTAAAGTTGGTACAAAGTGACCGTTCATGATTTTTATTTAACTAAAAATGATTATGGGGAAATTGGAATGTATCCAGAAGGTACTTTAAATAGTGCTGACCGATTATATAAGGTGAAACCAGCATTCTTTCAAATTGCAGGTTCTTAAAATTTTGACTTATAAACATTGAAGAGGAATACAACTGCAGTAGATAGATTTTGGGGTGCCTGCTCAGGTAAATATCTCAATTGCTGGCTTCTCTCATGTGATGTGGTCCTGTGGCAGGCTCTGGGTAAAGTGTGATCCCATCCTCTGACCATACTTACTGAACCCCATGCTGGGCTCTTTACCCATGCTAAGCCAGGCCAGTTGCCTTCCTGGAAATTTCTGTTTGGGGTCAAGAGTAAGAGAGGGTCTCGTCTCTGGGGGATGGAACTATAATACGTGAACTCAGGAGCTAGGCACATATACTATCATACAAATTAGAAAGGAAAGAGAAAGAAGGAAGAAGATGTGCTAGGGCCACAGAGATGTAGGGATGGGATTTTGCCTAGGAGTCTGGGGGCTGTCAGTTCTTGTTTCCTGTTCTTCCTCTTGTGCTCCTGGGTTCTGTAGGACCCCTGTATCTTTATACATTCTATTTGAAAAAAATGTTTTTTACGTGAGTTAGGTGTTATTGAAACTGAAGAGGCCAGAAACAACATCTCCTGTATCTACTGCACTTTCAGTAGACTATTAGAACTACTTAATGTAGATTTGGAAATGTTCGGTGAAATCTAAAACAAATTTCAAGTACTCAGTTACTTATAAAAAATGATGAAGTGGGGCGCCTGGGTGGATCAGTCATTAAGCGTCTGCCTTCGGCTCAGGTCATGATCCCAGCGTCCTGGAATCAAGCCCCACATCAGGCTTCCTGCTCCGAGGGAAGCCTGCTTCTCCCTCTCCCCCTGCTTGTGTTCCCTCTCTCGCTGTCTCTCTCTCTCTCTCTCTCTCTCTCTCTCTCTCTCTCTCAATCTGTGTCAAATAAATAAATAAAATCTTTTAAAAAAAATTTTAAAAAATGATTAAGTGAAGTATATGTAGGATACCTAGGGCAAGTAAAGTATAAATGAGACACAGTATTTTGAATATATAAATAGAATTCATGTCACCCATAACAAATAACAAAGAGAAATAATATAAACAGAAATATAAAATACATATCATGAAAAATGTTGCAGTACATTAGATGATAAAATTCTTGGTAAGGGTAGAAGAATCTTCAAATTGATACAACCACCAATCATACTGCACATAGATGTGAAACACTAAGATTTTGGAGAATAAAGATGCCACATAAATTCACTCTGCCATAGTCTTATTGGACCTGTGTATGTTTTTATATGAGTAGTACATGCTAATTTTGGAAAATACACATACCTTTAAAGGACATAAAATCATACTTCTATTATCACTCAGATATCTACGTTAGTAATATTTATGTATATGTCCTCTTAATCTTTTTCATCACTTATAACTCATTTTGTAGTATTTATGTCTAATTTTGCTCATAGTTTATTATATTTTGTAGTAATTGACAAAAAAACCACAGTGATCATTTCTAATATTTAATTTATTAAATAAAACATATGGTATCGCCCTAGACAATTAGAATGATTCCTTGGGTGTTCAGAATGATTTGATAATTATCTGGGTGTGTTCAATGGATGAGGCCAGGTTAGGGTCACCTACTCCTCCGCCATCTTAACTCCTTCCCCCTAAACAGAATGAAATCTCCATGAGGACAGAGACTTCATCATCTTATTCACTGCTCCCTAACCATGCCTAGCCCCGAAGTAAATACATGCTGTTAAAATGATATTTGAATGAATAATCTAATTCAAGGACACATATATACATAGCATGAAATCAAGTTTAGTTAATAATCATTTTAATGGGATGTCTGGGTGGCTCAGTTGGTTAAGCAAGTGCCTTCGGCTCAGGTCATGATCCCAGAGTCCTGGGATTGAGTCCTACATCGGGTTCCCAGCTCTGCGGGAAGTCTGGTTCTCCCTCTGACCTTCTCTCCTCTCATGCTCTCCCTCTCCCTCTCTCTCTCTCTCAAATAAATAAATAAAATCTTAAAAAAATAATCATTTTAATAATAAAAATATGGATTCATAATATCATACCTGGGATTGCAGGTTTGGTTCGATATTCATACTACTTAGTTCAATTGTAATTAATTAACTTTGTATATATAATTCAATGTTTTTATCCTCAGACTAAATTCCAAAGGCAGGGCTCATGACTGCTGATATTACCTGCAGTGCCTGGCACAGTGGTTTGCTCATAGTGTGGGTTTAATAAATCCCTGTTGAATGAATAACTGGTTTATTCATCTAGCTTCATGGTTCTTATAACTTCTTTTTATTTGTTGAATCCTTCATTCAAATTAAATTTTTCATCACAATACAGTGTGTAAAGCAAGTTAAAGGAGTGCTATTCAGCCTTGAGTGGGCTTGGGGGTCTAGACTCTGCATTCCTGAACCTTCCCCTTGCCCCTACTATGGTTCTTGAGGCACCAAGTAGAGCCACTAGGACTCCTTAGAAAATCCTTTGACAAACCACTGAACCGGTCTAACCACCTGGATTCCTTTCTGTAATGTGCTTCTAGTGGAGGCTCAAGCACCTCCATCACCGGGGAAATGACTCTGTTCTGAGCTTGCCTGTTTCCTTGTTGGGCTGCCTCTAGATTAAGCTTATTATGTTACGATGCAATCTTCTCTTTAGTCCTTACAACTACCCTCTGGGACTGACAACAAGTCTAAATTTTCTTGTACATGTGTCTTTCAAATTTCTGAAGGCCACTATTACAGTTTTGGGGGGTTTTGTCCCTCCTTTTCCCCCTTTTTCTCCTTTGTTTTTTTCATATTACTTATATTTTGATTATACTGATGATAGAACAATATGCTGCAGAAAATAAAAGTATATTAATATTATTATAAAGTATGATGGAATACAACAGTGTTTTAACTTATGTTTTTGAGATATTTAAAATGTAATAAAAAGTATAAATAATAATATAAAAACTTTCATATTCTTACTACTCAAGGAAGAGTAGTATATTATCATAATTGCCTCTATTCTTTTATTAAAGAAATAAAGTTTACCAGGGAGCCTGTTTTTTGTGTAGTTTTTTTTTTTTAACCTGGCATTACGTTGTTGAGATCTACCCAGATTTATACCAAGAGAGCTCTAGTGTATTCCTTTAAACTGGCTTAGAGCGTTTCATTTTATGAATATATAACTTTTTTTTTAATACCCATTTACTCTCAGTTGAACATGGGAGTTGTTCTCATTCTTCTATTTTAAAACAATGTGTCAATGAACATCTTTCTCTGGAATAAGTATCTAAAAATGGAAATGTTCAACCATAAGCTATGCACATTTTCAGTCTTGCTGGATATTGCCAAAATACTCTCCAAAGTGGTTGTATGAACTTCACTCCTATGAGCAGTGTACTAAAGAATAACTTCCCCATATCCTTGCCAACATTTGGTATCCTTTACTAGTTTTTGCCGCTGGGTTAAAGTGGAATTTTATTTTATTTATTTGTTTGTTTATTTTTAAGATTTATTTATTTATTTTAAAAGAGAGAGAGAAAGGTGGGGCAGAGGGAGAGGGGGGAGAGAATCCTCAAGCAGGCTCCATGCTCGGTCTGATGTGGGTTCAATCTCACAACCCTGAGATCATGACCTGAGCTGAAATCAAGTGTCAGGTGCTTAAACAACGGAGCCACCGCAGCACTCCAAAGGTGGAATTTTATTGATAGCCTATTGTCTTAATCACTATGTTTTATACCTGAAACTAATATAATATTGTATGTCAACTACATTTCAATAAAATTTTTAAAAATTCATTTTTGTGGTTCTTGATATGGTTAAACATTTTCACTTATTTATTACTTAGATTTCATTTTTGTGTATTGCCTATTCAGATACTTTGCCCATTTTTCTCATGGGGTTTTTACCTTTTTCTTAACGGCTAGTAGTAATTCATCAGGTTAAAACTTGTTTCTATTCTTATTCCACATACATATTTGACCAATATATCTTAGTACATAGGGGCACCTGGGTGGCTCAGTGGGTTAAAGCCTCTGTCTTCGGCTCAGGTCATGATCTCAGGATCCTGGGATTGAGCCCTGCATCGGGCTCTCTGCTCATCAAGGAGCCTGCTTCCTCCTCTCTCTCTGCCTGCCTCTCTGACTACTTGTAATCTCTCTCTCTCTGTCAAATAAATAAATAAAATCTTTAATATATGTATATATATCTTAGTACATAGTGATCTACTTCATTTTTTTTTTGTGATGTCTATATGGCACCCATTATAGCTTACTTAAATATTCCCTCATTGGGTTTTATACTTAACTAATGAATCATTAACCACACATTAAAAACTAATTATGTACTATATAGTGGTTAACTGAACATAATAAAAAAATAGAAATAAATAAATATTCCCTCACTGATGGACATTTTGTTTACCTTCAGGGTTTTGTTATTACAAATAATACTGGTACCACAGCCATTAAGCTTGCTCATTGAATATTTATGGCTTTCTACCTTCTGGCATCTGGTGATTGACTTCCTGTGTTGTTATGTGTCCAGTCCTGGAAGAGCATTAATTTCCTCTGTGAGATTCTCCAGAGCCTTTTCACCTTTTCTTGCTTCAATTAGCAATGTTACTGATGTTAATGCTCTGTCAATATTCTGAAATGAGGATGATCATTATGATCAGAGAGACCTTCCTCTCCGCCCTCCAAATACCTACATTGGCCATATAACACGAAAGAAAAAATATTTTTCTTAAAAGGAAAACATTTTTTTTCTTTTCTTTTCTTTTTTTTTAGAAAAATAAACATTTTTTTTTAAATTAAAAGCCACTAGCATTTTGTCCTTGTTTATTGCCATGGAATGACCTAATCTGTCCTGATAGCCACACCCTACTGCTTGTATTCATTAATTAAGAAACTTCAAAAAAAAAAAAAAAGTAAAATGAGGTTCATCTGGCATGATATAGAATCATAGAATTCTAGAAGTTATTCTTTAGAGGTCAGCTATTTCAGTTACTCGTCCTCCTAAAAATTCATCTCCTAAATCATATGTTCTAGAATCATGATTAATGAGTGAACAACAAATTCCCTTGTCTTTAGTTTGAGAAACTCCACTCTTTTTGTTTATCTATTCATCACTTGATGGACATTTGGATTGTTTCCACTTATTGGCAATAATGAATGATGCTGCTATGAATATCAAATGAAGGTTTTTGGGTGGACATTAGTTTTCATTTCTCTTGGCTATATATACCTAGGAATAGAATTGCTGAGTCATATGGAAACTCTTTAAATTTTGAGAACCTGCCAAACTGTTTTCCAAAAACAGTTGCACAATTTTACCTTCCCACCAACAATGTATGAAGATTTCAATTTCTTCACATCCTCATCAACACTTATTATCATCCATCTTTTTAACTATAACCATTCTAGTGGGTATGAAGCTTCTCATTGTGATTTTGATTTGCATTTCTCTAATGACTAATAATGTTGGTCATCTTTTCATCATTTATTGTCCATTTGTATACTTTCTTTGGAGAAATGTCTGCCTAAAAGCTTTGCTCGTTTTTGAGTTGTCTTTTCACTATTGAGTCAGTAGAGTTCTTTACAAATTTTTGCTTTAAACCCCTATTTTCTACCTTTCTGTAGATTATCTTTTCATTGTCTTGGTGGGTATCCTTTGAAGCACAAATTTTAAATTTTGATGAAGTACACTTTATCTAATTTTTCTTTTTTAGCTGGTACTTTGCATGTCATATCTATTGCCTAACCCAAGGTCATGGAGATTTGGTTCTACTTTTTCTTTTTCTTGAGTTTTATATTTTTAGCTCTTACATTTAAATATATAATTTACTTTTGGTTAATTTTTTTGTGTGATGTAAGGAACTTTACTTTTTTACCTGTGGATATCCAGTCGTTCCAGCACCATTTATTTAAAGACTTTTTTCCTGTTCTTAAAACTGGAAATAGTTTTGCTTGTTTCCAGGCAACTATGATGTTTCCTGGATGAACTCAACATTTAAGTCATTCACAGGTTATTTTAGTATTCTCTGGGATGTTAATGGCTTAAGATCAAAAGATTTAATGTGCTTTAGAGAGACTAGGTATTCTTATAACCTCACCTTTTATTGTGGTTCCTATTGCTGTTTTTCCATATTCTATCCCTTTTCACTCTGAACCGCTTTCTTCACTGAAATGATAAGGACAAAACAGAAGTGAATGGATTCTGTCTTTCTCTCTTCTGTTAACTTACACCATTGACTCCAAATAAATTTACTTCCTCCTTTTTATTCTCTTTAAGCTCTCTTTCTTTTTAAAAAATCTATTTGAGAGAGGGAGTGAGAGAGAGTGAGCATGGGGAGAGGGGGTAGGGGAAAGAGGAGAGGAGTGGTGAGGTGGCGGGGAGGGGAAGCAGACTCCCTGCTGAGGAGGAAGCCTGATGTTAAACTCAATCCCAGGACCCTGGGCTCATGACTTGGGCTGAAGACAGACACTTAACCAAATGCATCACCAAGACGCCCTGCCTTGCAAAGTTTTTCTATCATCCTTAGGATTTTCCCCAACTTTAAGCTAATTGTAGACTTTATATTTTCTGTAAATTGATGATTTATCTTATTAAAAATGAAAATTATTTTTTTTTGTTTAGTCAGCTGCTACCATTTTCCATGGCACTAATTTATCTATACAGACCTTAATTCCAGTTAAAAATTTTGGATGTGAAAGAAATTAGTATAATCTATACTTTTAGCTTTTTACTTTGAAAAATTTCAAAGTTAGAGAGAAGTTACAATATAATGAGCACCTCCAAATTAGATGCATCCGTTTTAAACATTTTGCCACATCTACCCCTCTCCCTCTTTAATACACTTACACATGTGTGTATATTTGTTTTACATTTATATATCTACATATATATTTTTTCTGAATCACTTGGAAATAAGTTGTAGACACCACAACTCCTCAGCCATGAAAACTTTGGCATAAAATTTCCAAGATTAAGTATAAAACCACAAAATATCTTTCTTTTTTTAAGATCCAAAATTCTACTTTGTTGTTAAATCTCCTGAGTCTCTTTTAATATGGAGATTTTTTAAATTATTATATTAGCTCGATGAATAGTTCAGGCCAAGTTTCTTATAGAATATGCCACATTCTGGATTTATCAGCCTGTTTTTTCTTGTTTGACTTGTTTCAATATCCTCTATATATCCTTTAACTTTTTGCTTATATCTAGACCAGGGCTGCTTAAACTTGGCACTATTGACATTTTGGGCCAGACAATTCTTTGTTGTGGGAAAGCTGTCTTGCCCATTGTGTAATGTTTAGTAGTACCCATTAGATGCAGTAACACCCCCCCCAACCCCCTAGGTTAAGACAACTTAAAATGTGTCTATGCATTGTCAAATGTATCCACTTGGGCAAGGGGTAGGGTTTCGGGTGGGGATGCAGCTCCTGCTTGGGAACTACTTTCTAGAAGCTTGATTAAATTCAGGTTAAACAATTTTGGCAAGAATATTTCTTAGAAGATGTTGTGTATTTCTAACTGCACTACATCAGTAAGCACATAATATCAGATTGTCCCATTAGTGATTCTAGCTTTAGTCATTTGAGTAAGGCAGTGATTTTCTTTTTTAAGGTAAAGGTACATTTTTTCTTTTATAATAATTAAGTTATGGCTTGGTACCTTGAGACTGTGTGAAGATCCTGTACTCCTATGATCTTTCACCAGTGGCTTTCAGTATCTTTTGATGAACTTTGCCTGAATCAATTGTGAATGATTAAGAAAATGGTGATTTTCTAATTCTAGCAATTGTTCTACATTTATTCTCTGGGATACCTCTGAAAGAAAAGCTTTCATCCTTTCTCCTTTTATTTATTTCTTTTTATGACTTTATTTTAGGTAGTCTCTACGCTCAGTGTGGGGCTTGAATTTACAACCCCAATATCAAGAGTCACATGCTTTACCAACTAAGCCCCCCAAGACACCATTTGTTTTTAGTGCCACTCTGAAAACAGGCATTTTACCTATTTTTTTAAATTGAATAAATTATTGTCATTTTTTAAAAGATTTTATTTATTTATTTGAGAGAGAGAGAGAGAGAGAGCAAGCAAGAGTATGAGAGGGGAGAAGATCAGAGGGAGAAGCAGACTCCCCGAGGAGCTGGGAGCCCGATGCGGGACTCTATTCTGGGACTCCCTGGTCATGATCTGAGCTGAAGGCAGTTGCTTAATCAACTGAGCCACCCAGGCGCCCTCATCATTGTTTTTGATGGTAATACGGTCCCAAATTTTTCCAGTGGGAATCCTCAACCCATTCTTTAAAACACTTCTTAAAAAGGGGATATAGTGTTTCATGGAGCATTTTATTAAAGTTATTGCAAGCGCTATGCAATGGTAAATTCTTACACTGCACCGTGAGAACAAACGTGTAAGGGATTCACAATTTAGCCAGTGAAGAATTCTGATAGTAGGATGGCATATCATTTTCCTGGTTAACAATTTACACTAATTGCAAAATGTAAATTATTGGTAAGAGTAGATCTTATTTAATGACCAATAAAAATTATTAGCAGTTTGAGTCATCTATTTACCTTTAGATTGGCAAATCTTTTCCTGACTCTTGAATAGGATAACTGGTGCTATTAAAGTGAAATATAATTGTAGCATGTGTATGGCCGAAACACAGTATATTACTGCAAATTCCAAGGAATAGGATGGGATTATTTCTGATTCTAAGTACTTGGAAATACTTTTCATTAAAATAACTACCTAAGCAACGTGCTTGAAAACATATTTCGATAGCATTAGAAGCGTCGCGATTTTAAAACTATGACTTGGGAAGCCCAAACGGAGTTTCCCAATTAAAAGGAGAAAAATTTGTATTGAGTTTTAGCTCCACCCAGGGCAATTATTTCCTTCCTTCTGTAACTGTCAATTTCCTCCCCAATCCCAGGAGCGACTCTGTCCAGTTCCGCAGTCTCTGCTCCAAGTCTGTGTTTGTGATGATGGTTTCAGATGAGGGAGCGGCGGCTGATGGGGCTTAAGTTTTCGATTTCTCCCCGTGACTTGACAGTTGGGGCCCAAGCCACACAGAAGCGTCTTTACCCCGAGTAGCCGCAGAGGTGGCGAACCATAGAGGGCGGAGTAAACTTTTAGGGAGTGTCTCCCCGGCCGCGGCCCCTTCCACCTGCTCCTCTCCGATTGGCTGTCGTAAGTCTCAGCCGACCAATCGTACTGGAGCGTCTAACGCGCCGTTCGGCGACGCCGCCGCGCAGACTCACTCGGGGACCCGCTCTTGCGCTTCAGCCCTCTTCACCGGCGAGGGGGCTGTGGAGCCAGCCAAGCCCGGTTATGCCGGTGCCAACTGTCACAGGGCGGCGCTGGGACTTTGGACGGGTCCAGTGGCAGAGCGAGACCCGTGACAGAGCGACAGAGAAAACAAACACTGACACAACTGCCTGATTTACCCATGTCCCTTAAGTTCAGGTTTTCTCGGGTTGACCATTCATTGTGCTCCAGCCTCTACAAACTGATTTGCCTGTGGGGACTCAAAAAAAAAAAAAAAATGCGACTCTATTCTTTTCTTTGCGTCGGGGCAGATCGAAAACCAGAGTGAATAGAGCGAGGCTTTATTTAAAAAAAGTAAACTTCTCTTCTATGCACAGTGGCTGGCAACACCTCTTTCGTTGAGTTTCACTGTCCCCAAACTGGAAGCACTGCCCCTCAACCGACCCACCCGTCTCAACTCTAGCACATCCTGGCCTCTGGTGAAGTGACTACCTGTCGGCGCTGGAAACGCGGACGTTACTTTTTGCTCTACAGAGAAAAAAGTCCGCAATAGTTTCCAAGGTGTGCAACTCAGAAAATGGACCCCAAACAAAAAATAACCAGCCTTCGGTGGAAAGCAAAGTCTCGTGGTCCTTGATGACAAACTGGCCTGCGATTTCCAGGCCCCAGCCGCTCCGCGGGGCATCACAGCCTCCGGCAGGCTGCAACCTCCAAGCCCCACGCCAGGCCTGCCCCTGCGGCCGCTCGGAAAACGTGGCGAGCGGAACCCGCACGCGGAAGCGCCGGCCGCACTGAGCATGCCCAGTTGCAGAGCCGACCCGAGGAGTTTTTTTTTTTTCTTTTCTTTCGGTTTTTTTTTCTTTCTTTCTGTCTTTCTTTCTTTTTTTTTTTTTTGGTCTCTAGTAGGAGGCCTACCCCCCCACCCCAGCCCCCCACC
>LNAC01000774.1:380525-425705 GCA_002007465.1 Ailurus styani
GGGCCGGGGAGAGGCCGGCGGCCGCGGGCCGAGCAGACAGGGTGGCCGGCGGCCCAGGCCCGAGCGCATCCGCCCGGGAGGACCTGCCACGCCGTCCGCGCCGCTCCGGGGAGTGTTGCTGCGGCGGGACGAAGGGAGGCGAGGGCTGGCGGACCGAGTGCGGCGGAGCGGGGCGAGCGCGGCTGGAGCCCGCGGGCCGGCAGGAAGTTGAGCGCCGAGCAGGGCAAAGCCGGTGGGGCTTGCCCGGCCGCCTCTTCTTTCCCCTCGTTTCAGACTAGTGTGTACCGACCGGTGTGAAGCTGCCCTCCGTGGCACACACACAACTTCTGAAGCTAAGAATGACCTCATTGTCAACTCGTGTGGGTGCTCCGTAGAACTTTTCTTGAAGCGATGGCGGTGTTCTGATTTTTAAAGACGTTTCATGTTAAGATTTTAGAATCTGAAAGCAGTAAATAAATAAATAAATAAATAAATAAATAAATAAATAAATGCGAAATCAAGCAGTTTCTGGAACTGAGGCCATTACAGTTGTTAACATCCAGTTTAATTCAGTAACGCTTTTGCAGGCCTGCAGAGGCACAGACCGAGCCCAGGGGTGGGAAGGAGGATGAAAAAGATTTGCCCCAGCTCTCTGGAAGTTCACTATCTTGGTGAAAAGAGGAGAGAGGGAGGCATTACACGAACAAACATAAAAACGGGAAACAGAGGCCAACTGTGCAGAGCGGCAGGCAAATGTGCTATGGAATTGGAGGGGAAGGAGAGTTCATTTCCTAGAGAAGTAGGTTTTGAAAGACGGCGAGGAAAAGGCTTTCTAGACAGCCACTGGAGAGGGGACACAGGAGTAGGAAAGTGCTTATTGGTTTGGAGAACTGACACTAGATCCTTACGGTTCGGTTCGTGGAAGCAGGAGGGTGTCCAATGAGGATTAAGACCAGAAAGGTTGGGCCAGGTTATGGAGGCTCAAGTGCCTGAAAGATATGGATTTGGTTTTGTGAATAAAGTTTTTGATTGGAGTGATATAGTAACGCCTGTGTTTTGAAGAGGGGGCTTCTGGCTGTGCAGGCACTTCAGAGGTGAGGACCCAGGCACAGAAATGACTGTTAAGTAACTTTCCTGACCTAGCTAGGAAGTGGAGGAATTCAAAGGTGAGCACAGGGGGGCTAGTTCCAAATCTGGTGCTTTTAACTATTATGCGTTGTTGTTCCCATAGTTTTTGTATAGAGCACCATTAGGGTAACAGACTGTGAAGTTAAAAACTCGTCATACTCGGTTTTATTTTTGTTCTGGAATCTGTATCTTCGGTTTCTTTACCTCACAAGGATGTTTTGGATAATAATCTTGGCTCACTTTTATTTGAGTTTCTCTCCATTCTTCATTAGATTGAGCCTTAGTTCTTCAACCTAGTTATGTAATTTCATTTACAAACTTGGTCTGTTACTTCTTTCCACTATGACCGCACCCCTAAAGGCTAGTCTCATTTATTTTGGTTTCAAACACATACTAAATTGTTCTTTTCTGGACTACAAGCTCCCTTTTTTTTTTTTTTTTAAGATTTTATTTATTTGACCGAGAGAGATCACAAGTAGGCAGACAGGCAGGCAGAGAGAGGAGGAAGTGGGCTCCCTGCTCGGCTGGATCCCAGGACCCTGAGATCATGACCTGAGCGGAAGGCAGAGGCCCACTGAGCCACCCAGGCACCCCTGGACTACAAGCTCCATAAGGGTGGGGAACTGCATCTTATTTTTCTGTGTATTTGTAGTGCCAGGGAGCCACTACAGTGTAGGTTCCCAGTAAAGTCTGATAAAATTGATCTTGGAATGCCCCTGCTAATGAGATTCTATGGCACCCTCTCTACCCAAGTTTAGATAGTACCTCCCTTTTTTTGTTACTTTGTTATAAGTCCCTAGCAATGTTATATTGTAACATTTGTCACTTTATGTTGCAAATTATCTGTTTAACATGTTTCTTCTTCCATCAGACTTTGTTGCTTTTAAATGGTAGTGACTCACAAAGGCAATAGTAATCTGTGGGTCTAGTAAGACTTTTTCTAGGAGTTTACATGTAATTCCTAATGGATCTTGAACAGATTAGATTTGTGCCAGAGAAGAGGATCTCCTAGGTGTTCAGGTAGCCTGTATAGATCTTATGTTTAAATAGAGATTTACAGTGTTAAAATGCAGAATCGCAAAAGTTTAGGCAGGGAAGAGCACTGGAAGAATTTAGGACCATAGAGTAGCTTTGACCAACTCATTCCGGTTTTAACATTCTGAATTTCCTCTAACTCTTGGGATTCTGTTATTGTCACTGACAAAATCATTTTTCTTAGTACTTAGTCTATACACTTAATTACTTGTAGGACCTGAAAAGGGATAAATGTTAAAACACTTAAACTATTATTAAATCCTTTCTATTATCTTCACCTAGGGTAATATTTTGTCTTAAAAATAAAGCTTAGGTTTCTGATACATTTTTTTCAGTTTATTTTTTTTTGAGTAGTTTTTTCCCCTCTTAAGTCTTTTAAAGACCCCCACAAAATCAATACTTTAAAATACACCTCCAACAATAGCCACCCTGGCAGCCATTACAGTAATTTTTTTTCTTTAGTGATGAGTATCATAGGAAGCAACAGGTTGTGCTGATTTGAACTTAAAAGTTTCTGGGACTTCCACAGTATGGTGGTCGTGTTTAAATAATGCACTAAATAGTACATTCATCTCTTGTAGTGCTTAGTTATATGTGTGGAATAAACTTCACAATGAGAGATTTCTCTCAGTTTGTCTCAATAACAAATTTACTTAATGCCTTTTTGTTTTTTCTCTTTGGAGATTCCTCTTAAGGGGGAATTGCATATTTCTGCTAACCTTTTGAATCTTTAGAATTTTTATAGAAATATCAACCTTTCAAAACTTTAAAAAACAGAAACATGTTAGAACATAATTAGTTGTGATTGTGTTTTTGAAAAGGTATTTTCCATAGAATTAGTGATGGCACAGCTTAACACCCTTGTGAGCAGATGAGGATACTGAAGCACAGAGAGAATCAAAGATTTGTTCAGTTATAAGTAGCAGATCCAAGAATACTGCCCTAATGTGTGGAATAAAGATTCAAAACTCATTTCCATCAAGCCATGGTGACCATTTCTAACTTAAATTGATCAAAAATAACACATTTTAAAATAGAAAATTGGATTAAAGCATTTTGTGGTGTGTGAATTTACTTCTTTGGGAAAGTTAAGGTGCTTATGCTGAGGAGTGGTTGATTTTGGGAAAAAAGAAAGCTTTATCTTTCAGTGGCTCACCTAAGTGCTGATTAGAGTTATCTAAAAGTGGTTAATTCTGTATTTTGCAAAGTTTATCTGAAAGGTAAGGCACTATATTGCATGTATTTGCCTTACCTATCAGTTTTGAGTTGAAGACACCGTAAGGTAACTTTAGAAATAGTGTTTCCATTTTATTCTGAAGGAACATAGTTCATTAGAAACTCCAGGTTCTAACATGCAAGGTTTAACCAGGTTGTGCTCTGGGGTTTTTGTTTTTGTGTTTTCGTTGAGGAGGGAAAGGTTAGAGGGGAAATAAAAGGATGAACACACAAGGCTTCATACCTTGTTCCCCTTGAACTTCACCTTCTTTTTTTGTTCTATCTCTTTAATTACTGGTGCTACCACCATACTGACCATCTTCTGGCCCAAGTGCGTACCACCAGACTCTTTTACCTTTCTTTCACCTTTGAACAACTAAGAAAGACTACAGCTTATAAAAGCCTTTATCAAAATTTAGTACTAGAGAAGAACAACTGTGAGATAAATAAAGTAGGAAGCACAATGGCAGTATGGAGTATAAAGTAAATGCTCTTTTCTCTTGAGGGGCTGCCCTATTCCACATGTTGCCTTGAGATAGCTATTCCAAAGTCGTACTGTAGGATAATTTGGTGGAATTTCTAATTTCTGACTTTTGACCTAGCCACAGTTGGAGAGCTTCTTTTCACATGCCATCATGTAGAAGCTTCCTCCCAAACACATTAATGATCAAGACCAAGAAAGTTAGATTCCTAGTTCTATAGCCCACCCTTCACCTTTCTTATATGGCTTCTGTTTTCTGAGAGGCACACCTCTTCCCCAGGAGATTGCTGGTGAATGATCTGTCTTCAAATGGGAAGCAACCTTTACAGCACCATCAACATTACTTTACTTTTACATGCTACACTGTTGGTAACAGTGATATGAGTTTATACAAAGAGTATCTGAAGTTTTGCTCCCTCATGTTCCAGCATAACTCTTAGGCTTAACTACATTTGTAAAGAATATTGGTAGTTCTTTAGGGTTGTATATTAAGTATAAGATGTTTTATTATCTAGAATTATAAAACATTTTATCATTACCACTTTGATATAAACATATTCTTGGTACACTGTTTTGGAAAGGATCAGAACCATTAAAACACTTTCTTAGCCAAAACAATAATAGATCATGTTGAAGAACACTGAAAGAAACCAATTGCTTTATATTTAGTTTTCAGGGGAGCTTATTAGAGATATCTTATTTTGAAACATTTCCCATTTCTTTAATGAGCATTTGTAACTATCTCTTTGGTTTATGTTGTTTGTGAAATTATAGTTCAACACTAATAAGCCTTGTTGACCTTCTGTCTTAAAATATGTTACATATTACCTGGCAGCTTCTACTGATACTATAAAGTGCTAAAAATGCCTGGATATTCTGTTAAACTGTGCAAGTTTTAAGGTTTCAAGGTGCTATTTGCAGTGGTTTTTTGGTGACTAACCTATAAATCTAGTTTCAACTGCCTGTAGACTTGACTGCCTCAAGCATAAAAGGGTATAAAAAGAAACTTGCTACCTCAGCAAGTTGAAAATAATTTTCTCCTCTCACACAGCAGCATTTGCTAAATCAAGTAAAAATTACGTAGTAACATTTCAAGAACCATAAAAATATAACTATATCAACTTTTTCGGCTTATGTTTTCTCCTTTTGACAAAAGAAGGGTATTGGCAGTTTGACTTATGTTGCAGTTAAGTCCCATCTCTCTAGAAATTCTGACTTTTTGTAAGGTATAGGATCTGGGAGTAACTGAAGAAGGCTTTCTCTCCAGATGATTTTTAGAAGAAGCAGACTGCACTCTCAGTAATGCAAAACAATTTATGGAAGAATTGAGGAACATTTGTGAAGTCATAATGAAAAAAGAAAAGCACAGAAGAGGGGGCAAAAAATGTGTGGTGATAATGTAAAATATTAACAGGGGTGTCAAATCAAAGATAGAGCAGAAAAGAAACACTCTAGTAATATAGAGAAAGGGAAAGACCCACATCATGCTTCAGGGCTGGACAGATCCTACAGGTACCTTAGTACTGTAACCCCTACAGGTTTCACACCCTTACTCTGTGGGTGTGAGTCTGTGCATGTGTGAGTGCTTCTTACACTTATTGCAGCTTTACAGCCTTTATCGTGGAGACAAACAGCTATCCTCATCTTAAGATAGTGCTGCTGAAGGTATGGTATCTTTACAGCAGTAAGTCTCTGCAATAATGCAAAGAAGTATGTAACCCCATATAGTGATGTGTGTACTGAAACACATGTAGTAAATGTTTATGCCTCTTATACACAAGGCACTGTTTGTTTTTGTGATGATATACAAGTCAGTCAGAATTTAAACATGCTCTACAGTGGTATTTTACTTGGGAAGTCTGGAAGGCTTTCTAGAACTAATGGTGTGTAAGCAGGGTGTGTTGTATATGCCATCTCATATGGTGTCTAGTCCTTGTTTAGGGAAAAAACAAGGCAGATTCATTGATGCATTCATTCAGCAAATAATTATTAAACATCTTGTTGTAGCAGGCACTTTCTTTAGTACAATCAGATAGTCTTATGGGGAGAAAGCCCTTAACTATATATTCAAACACTGCATCTGTTAATATGCCAGAGATGAAAAGGGACATGGTTCTAGAAGAACTTACAGAAGGGAAATTTGGTGTCTTTGTGGTGGTCATAGAATGCATCCCTGAGATATGGAGGATGAGTGGGAATTAAATAGGTTAAGTAAGGTTAAAGAAGCATATACAGATTTCATAGGGCCAGTAGTAGGTGTCTGAAGGACTGAAGGTCTGAAAGTCTGAAGGACTGGTATGAATGGACAAGAAAGGGACTGTATAGGGAGGTGGGGCTGGGTGATTCTTAGGGTCTAGATCATCTAGCTTGGGCCTTGCTTTTATTCTAGAGGCAATAGAAGTCATTTGGAAAGTTTTTTCAGGGGTTGGGAGGGTTGAAGTAGGGATGACATCATAGTTAAATTTTGAGAAATGCTTCCATTGAAGAAAATGGCTCAGAGCTTGGCATGAGTAGCCTGATGGATAGAGTGGTGATGATGATTGAGATGGAGAGCAGAAATTGACTTGAGCAATATTTAGGAGGTAAAATGGGCAGAATTTTTAGATGGATTGAATATGGGAAAGAGAGAAGGAGGTATCAAAGTGTTGATTTCTAGGTTTCTGGCTTTTATACTTGAATTGATTACAATAGGGTTAGATAGGGACTATTAGAAAAGGAACACACTTTTGAATGGTGAAATTGAAGTTGGACATTATTTGAGTGTGAGGTGCCTTTGAGTTATCTAAAATAAGATTCCAGTTAGACATTAGGAAATACTAATCTTGCACTAGGAAAAAGACTGGATTAGAGATATGAATTTGGAATCATTCAAGTATAGCCAATAATTGAATCAGTGCATAGATGAGATCATCTAAGGCTGCACTGTCCAGTATGATAGACATTAACCACATGTAGCTGCTGATTACTTGTAAATGTAACATACTTGTAAAATACAGACTGGGTTTGGAAGACTTAGTACAAAAAGGATCTAAATATCTCTCATTCATTTTTATATTGCTTACATATTGAAATAGTGCTATCAATATATTGTGTTAAAATATATTATTAAGTTAATTTCACATGTTTCTTTTTACTATTACATATGTGGCTTTCATCATATTTCTATTAGATAGCACTGATCTATGATCTAAAAAATCAGGCTTTAAATAAGAAGAGGCGAGGTTCAAGTACTGAGGAATTTCAGCATTTTTTTAAAAGATTTTATTTATTTATTAGAGAGAGAGAGAGAGCACAGAGGGACAGTGTGAGAGAGAAGCAGGCTCCACACTGAACAGGGAGCCTGATGGGGGGCTCGATCCCAGGATCCCAAGACCATGACCCGAGCCAAAGCAGACGCTTAACTGACTGAGCCACCTAGGTGCCCCAAATTTCAGGATTTTAAAAG
This sequence comes from Ailurus styani, assembly GCA_002007465.1. Lineage (NCBI taxonomy): Eukaryota > Metazoa > Chordata > Mammalia > Carnivora > Ailuridae > Ailurus > Ailurus styani. Next base: position 387,809 of record LNAC01000774.1, read on the forward strand.
AGAATTAGCCTTTTGGTAGCTTCCAGAGAGGGGGAGAAAGCATTGGAATATGAAGTCATTGACTTTTCTGAAAAGAGAAAATGGACACATCCTTAAGAGTTCTTTGACAAGATTACTTGCTTAGGTCAGTATTGGATTACTGACTTGCTGATATTAGAGATTCAGATCAGTTTTTAAAACATGTTTTATAAATTTAGGTATCTGAAGGTTCCTTTTTTTTTTTTAAATTTCACCCCCATCCCCTCAAAACTCCTTTAAATATAAAATGCAAATAGGGGGCACCTGGGTGGCTCAGTCGGTTAAGGCTCTGTCTTCAGCTCAGGTCATGATCCCACTCAGGTCATGATCCCAGGCTCCTGGGATCAAGCCCTGCATTGGGCTCCCTCGAAGCAAGGAGCCTGCTTCTCCCTCTGCCCCTCCCCCTGCTCATGCTTTCTCTCTCTCTCTCTCTTTCTGTCAAATAACTAAATAAAATCTTTAAAAATAAAATGCAAATAAAATTCAGCTGCAGCTTTTCAGAAGATAGCCTGTCATGGATATTAAATGAGGATGTTAAGAAAAAACATTTTTATTTTACTAAATTCCTAAACAAGACCTTGAGACGTTTGAAAATTAATAAAGGTAGATTTTTAAAATTTTATTTTACTTTTTCAGTGTTCCAAAATTCATTGTTTGTGTACCACACCCAGTGCTCCATGCAATACATGCCCTCCTTAATACCCACCACCAGGCTCACTGATACCCCCACATCCCTCCCCTCTAAAACCCTCAGTTTTTTCTCAGAGTCCACAGTCTCTCATGGTTCATCCCCCCCTCCGATTTCCCCCAATTCACTTTTCCTTTCCTTTTCCTAACGTCCTCCATGTTATTCCTTATGTTCCACAAGTAAGTGAAACCATATGATAATTGACTTTCTCTGCTTGACTTACGTCACTCAGCACAATCTCCTCCAGTCCCATCCATGTTGATGCAAAAGTTGGGTATTCATCCTTTCAGATGGTTGAGTAATATTTTATTGCATATATGGACCACATCTTCTTTTTCCATTCTTCTGTTGAAGGGCATCTCTGCTCTTTCCACAGTTGGCAATTGTGGACATTGCTGCTATGAACACTGGGGTACATATGGCCCTTCTTTTCACTACCTGTATCTTTGGGGTAAATACCCAGTAGTGCATTTGCTGGGTCATAGGGTAGCTCTATTTTTAATTTTTTGAGGAATCTCCACACTGTTTTCCAAAGTGGCTGCACCAACTTGCATTCCCACCAACAATGTAAGAGGGTTCTCCTTTCTCCACATCCTTTCCAACATTTGTTTTTTCCTGCCTTGTTAATCTTTGCCATTCTTTTTTTTTTTTTAATTATTATTTGCCCCAGAGGTACAGGTCTGTGAATCATCAGGCTTACACCTTTCACAGCATTCACCAAAGTACAAACCCTCCTTAATGTCCATAACCCATCCACCCTATCCCTAACCTCCCACCCCCCAGTAACCCTCAGTTTGTTTTGTGAGATTAAGAGACAAACCATAAGAGACTCCTAATCTCACAAATCTTTGCCATTATAACTGGTGTAAGGTGGTATCTCATTGTGGTTTTGATTTGAATTTCCCTGATGGCTAATGATGATGAACATTTTTTCATGTGTCTGCTAACCATTTGTATGTCTTCACTGGAGAAGTGCCTGCTCATGTCTTCTGCCCATTTTTTGACTTGATTATCTGTTTTTTGGGTGTTGAGCTTGAGGAGTTCTTTATGGATCTTAGATATCAGCCCTTTGTCTGTGGTGTCATTTGTGAATATCTTCTCCCATTCCGTGGGATGTCTCTTTGTTTTGTTGACTGTTTCCTTTGCTGTGCAGAAGTTTTTTATCTTAATGAAGTCCCAAAAGTTCATTTTCACTTTTGTTTCCTTTGCCTTTGATGAAACTAGATTTTTAAAAATACATAATATGAAACATTAAACATAAGTGTTGATGGGAAAACTTGCTGAATAAATTAAGCCAACATTTTATAATAGCTTTTGGAGTTAATTCAGTTTAAGTTTTGTTTTGAAAGAGAAATAGGGATGTATGCAAGTTTAAGTGTCCAGAAAGTTGATAGATGATCATGACAAAGTGAATGAAATAATTTTTCCTTTTGCCATAATATATTCTAATATTATTAGATCCAGTTTTTCTATTTATTTAAAATAGTTTGATATCTTATTTTGTAAGATCCTGCAGGACAAGGATCAAGTCTTCTCATATTTCTGTAGCATTCCTAGCGTTTAGCAGGGCGTGAGGTCCACAGTAGACACAGAAATGCTTGTGCAATGAATGTTAGTACCATCGTAATTAATTAGTCTCAGGATGTTTCATCATATTGTTTTTGTGTTCTCAAGGAACATGAAACTTGTTCAAGCTTTGTATAGAGTAGAAAATTGTTACTTGTGGAATGAATGTGAAATTTTAAAAATCAGTTTTATGGAAAAGTCATTTTTACAGAAATGCAGGAAATAACCTGTTAAGGCTTTCTCTATTTATTGATACTTACTTCTAACAGAACATAAACACATACACTTACAGATATGTTGATAACATTTCTTTGCATGGGACAACCAACTGTTTCTTCGGGGGTTTGAGATGTCTCTCTCAAAGCAATGCTAATAGAAATTATTTTCAGAAGTTTGTTTTTAGGATAAGCTTGTCCTAGGTCCTAATTATGTCTTTACTCATTTGATATTTTATGAGATGCTACAAATTTTTACTTTTCTTTTTGATATTTCAGAATTGCTTGTTATCTCGGGGTTCCTGGTTAGAAAGACATTAGGGTGATGAGGTTGTAATTCATTCTGTGGCCTTTGATGAGGCAAAGCAGTAGGCACTTGGGACACTTACCAGTTTAGCAAGCTGGCATAGGGATCCAATCCATTGGGTTTTTATTTGAGGACCCTGCCAAGCACAGGTTGTACCTTTGTTAACTTTGAATTATGAACATTGAAAAAGATCATATATATGTTGCTAGTTAGGTCACAAAATGTGTAAAATAGGCTTCTCAGTGGTCTTCCTCCGTTTACCATACTCAGAATGACAGATATTATTGAGCCTTTCCCCTGGAGCTGAGAGCCTGGGTTGGTATGCAGGGGCTTCTCCTCTTAGGGGTTTGCCATGTTCTTTTGTCCAGGCTGCTTGCTGAGTCTCTCTGTTTGTTTCACTCTAAATTGTGAGTAATAGTGAGATTTCTCCAGGACTGCGTTGATTTACTTCTTTCCTTAGTTGTGCTTTTTCGGGAGGTGTGGTACAGGGTTAGAGCCCAGGCTCTATCAGACACTTCTTTGGACATTTTGGAGTTTTACAGGATTAGGATGTACTTCTTTATTTTGATTGCTGCTGATAAATTTTTTGACCGCTTTTTCTGGTTGTGGTTATTTGCTTTGTTTTTACTTTTTTCCCCCTTTAATTATACATTTATCAGAAGTCTTTCTAAGCGTATGTTAATTAGGTGTTTCTTTGATAATTAACCATTGGTAAAAATGAATGTATTTTATATACATATGTTAAAAATATGGTTGCTGTATCAATACCATGAAATTTCAGTGCCCACTTTTGTGTCTGTGTTTACATCATTACTGGTGCAAAGTAACCACCCAAAATAACATTTAACTTTGTTGGTAAACACATCTAGCTGCTCTTGGCTACACAGAAACACCTGCCATTGTACTCATTAAATTTTGATTTGACATCATGAAAAATATAGTGCAGGGTAGTGGTTTAGATGTTAATGGGCACAGAGTAATAATATTTAAATGGTACATGACAGAAATCATTGTGTGCATTATGGAGCCTGATTATTTTGAAAGGGCAATAGGGCCTTGAAGTTTTTACCAGTTTATACTTATGTGAATAAGCATTTATATTGACGATATTTTAATTAAAACACAAAAGTGACCTGAGGTATACCCTTCTAATATTTACAGAACTGCTCTGTAATAGTTAGGTTGAAATCTAGGCTGATGTACAAAGACCCCACATTACAAAGCTCTAAAAACCATAGCCTTTTTTCCCCCATCACAAAACAACATATAGTGATGGGAAATCAGCTTTGTGCTGTCATTTAGGGACCCAGGTTCCTTCCATCTTTCTGTTTTGTTGTCCCCTAACACTGGCTACTCCAAGTATGGTCCTAAGATCAGCATCATTAGCATTACCTCGTAGCTTGTTAGCAATGTAGAATCTCAGTCTCTACCAGAGTGCTATTAAGTCAGGATCTGCATTTAAACAGGATTCTCCTAGTGACTTTTTTGTACATCAAAATTTGAGAAGCACCACGTAGGGTATCATCATTGTTTCTAAGCATATAGCAAAGTAGCTGCCACATCTGAGTTTTAGCTTGCAGGAAGGGAAAGGGCAGCTGAGAGCCATAAAGTCAGGTCCCTAATGGGAAAGGTGAGACACATCATTTCCCTGGTTTCCAAGAACTTAGTCTCACCTACGTGAAAGGGATTCTGGGAAATGTGATCTAGCTCAGTGATTCTCAAGCTCTTGCCAGTTTTTAAAATTTCCAGTTTTTCACACATCAGTACTTTTGTAAAGTATAAAATTTTGAGGCAATGTCAAATTGCTATAAGAGATTCTAAATGCTTCCTTCAGTTTCTGTACTTATTCCATCATGAAGCAGTAACAAAGAGTTTGAAGACTGGCATGGATCCATGGATCACACTTGAAGTAGTTCCCTTCTACTCGAACACATTTTGAATTTTTCACTTACTGATACTATTCAAATTAAGGTAAAGTTGCATGAATTTGGTATGAATAAATGAGGCTTTTTTTTATACTTTTGATTTAATTTACTTATTAATAATCTACTTAAAAAATTTAATTATTTTTAGTGATAATCTTATGTTTGTAAAGGACTTTTTAGTTTGCAAAGCTCTCTTTCCCTAATTATATGTCACTCCATAATAATAGGTGGTAAGTATGTATGTATTATGTTTGCTTGTAAAAGGGGATTGCAAGCCTTCTTGGTTTGATCATGTGGTTGATACCTAGTATGACACAATAAAGAATGGCCATGTTTGTTATGAGGTAATACCTTTCCACTGTATTTTGTAACTTTCTTACACTTTTAGTTATGAATTAATATGAACTAACATTAGTTTACAATTGGTGTTATGAGACTTATCTGTGCCGTTGTCATATGGGCTAACATTGCTTGACATGGTTTGAATTACTCCTGCCTAAACATGTTTTCATGGAAAATAAAATTGAATTGGACTGTTGGTGGTCTTTTAAAATGTTTTACCTTATCACAATAACTTTCATGTGTAAATTGAATTGTTTATCGTTACTGGTAATGCTATACTGCCTTAAGCAAAAGTATATTTTAAAAATGTATGATTATAGATTTCTGTGTATCTAAGACAAGTATTTTCAAAGTGGAAAAATAGGCTGTTTGACTGAATGTTTTTGTTATATTCAGCTTGCTTGTTGCTGTTATAGCTTGCCTCATATTGCCCCGCAGCATTGGTTTTTTCTTTTTTGCCTAAGTACCCAGTGTACATGAACTAAGAAGTCAGTAGGAAGTCACCATTGTGGAAGAGGAACAGGCTTGAGAGCTGGAATTGATTTGTGTTTGGAACTGAGATTAGTACATTACATGATTTTGAATAGTTAATTTATATTAGAATTACTAGTTAATTAGAATTAATTAATTAGAATTGTATCACAAAACTGGGTTATCATGAGTCATTACTGAGAAAAAGAACATAGTTTTGAAAGCACCACATGTATCCTTGATTTTTCAGTCAAATTTATACCTATTGTTTTTTTAATTTTAAGGTTTAATTGAAGTGTGGTTGACCACACAACTATACCTGCCTCTTGAGAAGCATTGTGGTTCATGGTTAAAAGCATGGACTCTGAAGTCCAACTCTCTTGAGCTAGGATCAGTCCTGGTTCTGCCACTGATTAACTATACCCTTGAGTACATTAATTAACTGCTTGCTGCCTCAGTTTGCTCATCTGTTAAGTGTGCCAATTATAGCACCTAACCCATAGTATACTTAAGAGGATTAATGAGTTGATACACACAAAGTGTTCGGAACACTGCTGTCATAGGCTGAGTGCCCAGGAAATATTTGCATCCTTTCTATTGCATGTTAAGCCTGGACTCTCATAACTTACTGCTGCCAATAAATAAATTCATACATGTGCACATATATGGATTTCTGATATTGTGTCATTTTTGAAAAAATTTGTCCTTTATTTTAGAATATCTTATGTAGTCTCTTAAAGGATTACCTTGAAAAAGACAAAATCCTTGTATCTTATGGGTTTTGAATCTCATTATAAAGTATGTCTTACTGTTTGGTAATCTTATAAATGTTGGTGCCTCAAATTATAGATAAGTGATACAGATAGATAGGATATTTCATATAATATTTCACTTGTACAGGAAAAATAGAAAGACATTTGAGAGAGAGAACTGTCAATATTCAATCTCTTATTTTGGATGTGAATTTAGTAAGTCTCAGAAGCTGAAGGCAGGTAATTTAATATTCTTGTTGAAATGTTGCATTGTTATTAAGTATTTTTCTTTTAATTTTGTAAATAAGAATTTCATTTAAGGAGTAATGGGATGTCGTACTTAAAAATTAAATGTTTGGAGCCAGTTGTGTAATATGTAAATTTATGAAATAATATAATTTCTTTTTTTTTTTTAAAGATTTTATTTATTTATTTGACAGAGAGAGAGATCACAAGTAGGCAGAGAGGCAGGCAGAGAGAGAGGAGGAAGCAGGCTCTCCGCCGAGCAGAGAGCCCGATGCGGGCCTCGATCCCAGGACCCTGAGATCATGACCTGAGCCGAAGGCAGAGGCTTTAACCCAATGAGCCACCCAGGAGCCCTAATTTCTTAAAGATTAAACTCTTTTTTAAGAGAGACATCTTTTGAGTCTAGGTTTTAAAGAAAAAAGGTTATATAGCTTTATCCTAAGTAAGGAGTTGACAAGCTATGGCCCAGTGTGATTTCATGCTTACTTTTGTTAATAAAGTTTTATTCATACACAGCTATACCATGCATTTGTGCTATGGGCAGAGTTGAGTAGTTGTGACAGAGATTCTATGGCCTGCAAAAAACCTACAATTTTTACTATCTGCCCCTTTACAAAAAAAGTTTTATTTGCCTCTGTCCTAAGTAATTAGTGAAGTAGATTTATTAGTTCATTATTACTTAGAAGAGGTTGGAATAAGTAGTACATGCTACTTTTCCAGTATTTGTCAAAAATAACTTTCCAGAACAACCACGATCCTTGTTTATATCCTTATTTGTAATGACTGGTATGAATGGCACTGCCTCACAGATGAGTAAATACTAACTATTTGATAGGAATGTGCCACTACTTGCAGTGGGGCTTTCTATCAAATACAGAATTGTCAGGTGTTTTTGAAATGGTCTACTGATTTTAATAGAACTTTTCCATTATGTCCTAGGGCAGATAGAAATCCTTCATTGCTTTCAGTTGAGAATTTCTATCACACCTGGACAACTTTTGGATTTTATAGAAAACCTAGACTACAGATAGTTTTTATCAAATCAGTACTGCTTAAGGGAAGGAAACGGATGTGAGGTTGAAAAACCTGTTAAAACATATCAATCCTGAGTAAAATATAGAAGTTTGTCTTTAAATAGCAAAATCTATTTGGTAGCCAGTTATACTTAAATTAACCTAATTTATTTGTAATAAGCTGTTTTATTTTTTATTGATTTATTTTTAAAGATTTATTTATTTATTTTACAACGAGAGAGGAAGAGAGAGAAAGAGCACAAGCAGGGGAGAGGGAGAGGGAGAAGCGTGCCCCACGGAGCAGGGAGCCTGAATCAATCCCAGGACCCTGGAATCATGACCTGAGCTGAAGGCAGACGCTTAACCAACTGAGCCACCCAGACACCCCAGTAATAAGCTGTTTTAGATTAGAAATTGAATTCATGAAAAAAAAATCCTGCTTTGATTTGACAAAAATTGTAGGTGAAGTTTTTTGTTTTGTTTTTTTTTAAGATTGTTATTTATTTATTAGATTGAGAGAGACAGAGAGAGAGAGTGCGCACAAGCAGGGGGAACAGCAGGCAGAGAGACTCTGCAGACTCAGCAGACTTCCTGTTGAGCAGGAAGCCCAATGTGGGACTCGATCCCAGGACCCGGGGATCATAACCTGAGCAGAAGACAGATGTGTAACCGACTGAGCCACCCAGGTGTCCCTGTAGAGGAAGTTTTTTAACAGTGTTCTGGGGACTAGGCACAAAGGGTCTAATAAAATCCAGTTTTTCAATATCCAGGCTTATATTCACTCATATTTTTCCTTTTTGGATGCGAGTCCTCAAACTTGAAGAGTTGTCATTCCTACCATATAGAGATTCATATTCACTGGGATTCTATTTCACAGTTTCCATTTTTGACATTATTCTCATTATAGAATGTTTCATCAGAACTTTTACATTTCACCTAACCTCTGTGGTATGCTGGGGTATAACTAATATAGTGATAACAAACAAGCATGCCATTTAACAAATGTAACCAATAATAGGCAAATGACATTACTGAGAAAACCAGGCCCTGAATTTTAGCTAAATTAAGATAACTGCAATCTTGATAGTTCATCCACACACTTACATAGTATAATAGTTTTGAAGAGTGTATTAGTTTTTCTGTAAAAATCATAATTAATTTTACATATAAAATTTTAAGATATATGCAAACCGAATTGCTCTTTTTTTCAAATGGCCAAACTTTGTATTGACGAATTGATGGATTCCCCAAGTACCAACCGTGGTCCAGAGATCCACTGAGAGTTTTAAATCAGGGCCATGAAAAGATCAGATTTGCTGAGTTTACAAAGATCACTCTGGCTTCTATTTCAAGGATGAGTTGAGAGATCAATATTCAGGCAGGGACAACTTAAAGGAAAACATTCTTTAGAGATAAACTTCATCAGTGAATTTTTTCTTAAGGGAAGTTGAAGAAATAGAGAATTCTGCTTAGCTCTCAGTGCCTTTGACTTGTTTCTTTCCTCATCCACAATTTAAAAATAAAATCAGTTAATACTATGCATAAATATTGAAGTGTAAAGATTTTTAAAGAAAGAAAAGGAAGACCTCATAATATAGTTCTTAGATCTAGATTTCTGAAGAGGAGCAGGAATGTTATTTTTTTTTTAACTAATGAAGTTTTAAGAACATATTGATGGGGCGCCTGGGTGGCTCAGTGGGTTAAAGCCTCTGCCTTCGGCTCAGGTCATGATCTCAGGGTCCTGGGATCGAGGCCCGCATTGGGCTCTCTGCTCAGCGGAAAGCCTGCTTCCTCCTCTCTCTCTGCCTGCTTCTCTGCCTACTTGTGATCTCTATCTCTGTGTCAAATAAATAAATAAAATCTTAAAAAAAAAAAAAGAACATATTGATGAAAAATCAGTGGTTACCGCCAGGTGGGAATACTTGCTCTCACCTTTCTTATGACTAAGCTAATAGGATCAACTACTGATTTCCTTCTTGTTTTAGTGCTATTTCCAAGTCAGTGTGTGAATGAAGCTATATTTAAAACATTCATTTAATAAGTAGATATTTTTAAGCAAGACATTTTTCTCTGAGATCTGAGTTTCCTTTTTAAGAACATATTTTATAAATGCCTTTTCTGGTATTTTTCCTTCTTTTGAAAGTTGCTGCTTGAGCACATGTACGACTCTGTCACATACGTGGTGCATACATAGAATTCTCTCACTAGTCTTTGTATTATTTTCTACTTTTTCACCTGTGCCTACTGTTACCTTTGCTCTTTGCTGCAGTCTGACTTGTGCTTCTTCCACGCTACTGAAATTCTTTTGCTGAAGTTATCAATGACCTGTTGGTGAGGTACATTTTAGGACTTTCCTTACTGACTTCTTTGCTGCATCAGAGGATATTGGTCAACTCACTTCTTGAAATTCACTGTTCCCTGTGTCCCCGAACACTGAAGAATTTTTGTTCTCTTTACCCTTTTCTTATTATTTGTTTGCTGTTTTTTTATAGTGTTCTTATCCCACCCTTCCTGCCTTTTCTTACTTTCCCTGTTGGTACTACCAAGGTTTTATTTTTGTTTCACTTTCTCATTTTTCTTACTTTAACAGATAAATCTCATTTGATATCATGTTTAAACTGATTTCTGCATGCTGGTGATTCCTAAATCTGGCTAAGCCTGTATTTCAAAATGTGTGCTTGTATATGAAACACTTGCTGTACAGTTTGAACTAAGTATCACAGAGGCACCTCAGACTTCTGTGCTTTTAACTGTGCTTCTCTTCCCCAGTCTCCCAAATTCTTCTCTTTATATTCTGACTTGGTTTGTGATACATTCATCTCATCAGTCACCTAAGAGTCTGTTTTGCTTCTTACCATTCTCTTATATTTAAATTAAGAGTCAATCTTGCCAGTTTTACCTTCTAAATATTTTCCCACTAAAGGCCTTCATTTTTGGGAGGACATTAGGACCCTCCTGATTGGTCTTCTTCCTCTCTCAAATCCATCTTTTCTGGGGCTGTTAGAATAAGTTATCTAAAATTGTTGTGTAACCTTTAGACTTCTTGTCTCCTACAGGATGAAGTCTGTCTTCCTTACAAAGATTTGTATGTCTTCTTTGTCTCTGGCTTCCTTCCTTGCTCCTTTTTCTCTGTAGTTGCCGCTCCAACAATATCAGCCTGTTTATTGGTCTCCCATGTATGCAGTATATTGGATCTGATTATAGTATCATTTCCCATCTTGCTCTTTCTGTCTGAAATGCTTTTCTCCATTTATTTGATTCTTGACTTTCTTTTATTTTATCCTATTTTAAGACTTATTTATTTTAGAGAGAGCGCGAGCTTGCAAGCGAAGGGAGGAGCAGAGGAAGAGGTAGAGGGACAGAAGCAGATTCCCTACTGAGTGGTGAGCCCCATGACAGTGAGCCCATGCCAGTGCCTACTATCTCAATCCCAGGACCCAGAGATCACGATCTCAGCTGAAATTAAGAGTTGGTCTCTTAACCGACTGGGCCACTCAGGCGCCCTGCCTTTCATTTTAAAAACGTAGCCATCATCTGTTATAGGAAGTCTTCTCTAACAGGAAGAAGGTGTCCTTTCTTTGAGTTTCTGTAACTTTTTATCTTTAGGTCATTGTGCTATAATTAGTCATATGTCTCTGCAAGTCAGCTAACCTTCACTGGAACTGAACTTATTTGAAGTCAATGACCATGTTCTTTTTTATCTTTGAATTCCTAGAACTAGGGGTTCAAATGTTTACTGAATAAAGAAAGTGATGTAACTTCTCTTTTTTAATTACGCTGTAATTAGCATACCTTAAAATGTGTAGGTCTTAAGTGTTTAGTGCAATAAGTTTGCATAATTGTGTGTACTTAATGGAACTACCATTCCAAACAAAATACAAAACATTTCTGTCACCCAAGAAAGCTTTCTCATGCTTTGTCCCCTCCAGGTCATCTTTTTCTGACATTTGTCATCGTGAATTAATTTTCCTATAATTGGACATCATAAAAATGGACTTATTTTTGTCAACTTCTTTTTTTAATTTTTTTTATTATTTTTTAAAGATTTTATTTATTTATTTGACAGAGAGAGAGATTACAAGTAGGCAGAGAGGCAAGCAGAGAGAGGAGGAAGGAGGCTCCCTGCGGAGCAGAGAGCCCGATGCGGGCCTCGATCCCAGGACCCTGAGATCATGACCTGAGCCGAAGGCAGAGGCTTTAACCCACTGAGCCACCCAGGTGCCCTATTTTTGTCAACTTTTTAGAAGCTTGACATGTTTTTGAGATTCATTCATGTTCTTGCCTATATCAATAATTTATTCTTTTTTATTGTTTAGAAGTATTACATGTTAGCTATGCTATAATTTGTTTAGTCATTTTCCTGTTAATAGCCATTTTGGGTTTATTTTTGTTTTTGTGTGTGTGTGTGTGTGTGCCTGGTTATTGGGAATAAGACTGTAAACATCTGGAACAAGTATTTTTGTGGGCCTGTGTTTTCATTTCTCTTGAATAAATATTGAGGAGTGGATTTGGTGGATTGTAGGATGGATTTATGTTTATCTTTATAAGAAATAGCCACTTTATTTCCACAGATGTGACATTTCACACTCTAACAATGTGTGGGACATCAAGATTCTCTACTTTCTCACCAAAATTCAATGTTTTCAGCCCTTTTAATTTTAGCCATTCATGCTGATATGAAGGGGTATCTCATTCTATTTTTAATGTGTATATTCTTGATGACTAAAGTTAAGATATTGAGTCCTTTTTCATGTGTGTGGTGGCTATTTGTATATATTATTTTATGAAGTATCTATTTCTGTCTTTTGCCCGCTTAAAAAAATTGAATTGTTTGACTTTAAATATTGATTTGTAGGAATTATTTATATGTTCTAGATATAAGTCTTTTGACAATTACATATTCTGTGATTGTATTTTTCCATCTTTTTTGGTTTATTTTATTAGTAGTATCTTTTGATATTAGAAATGTTTAATTTTGGTGAAGATCAATTTTGACAGTTCTTTCTTTTATGATTAGTACATTTTATGTTCTAAAAATTGTTGACTACCTCAAGTTTGTGGGCATATTCTTCTATGGTTGCTTCTAGAAGCTTTAGGGTTATATTTAGATATATGTCCTAATTAATTTTGTGTATAGAGTGGGAAAGAGACTAGTTTATTTCTTTATTTTTATGCAAATATTCAATTGTTTCAGTAACAAATTTGTTAAAAAGATTTTTCTTTCCCTATTGGGTTGACTTGGCCTTTTGGTTGAAGATCTCTTGACCATATTCTGTATGTCTATATTTAGACACTATTCTGTTTCCTTGTTCTAGTTAATTTTCCCCATGCCCATATCATACTGTTTTGATTAATGAAACTTAATAGAAGAAATGATATCAATTAGTATAAGCCCTCATCTTTTCTTCAGTGTAATTTGACTACCCTTGATCTTTTGCATTTCTATATGAATTTTAGAATCAGCTTATCTATTTATTGAACAAAGCACACTCAGACTTCTGTTAGCTAGAAAATGGTAATAATGTCATGAACAAACTCCCCATATCTTCTTAAACTGTATAAATAACTTCATACATATGAAAACTCTATGTAAAAAACACACTCTCAACATTATGTAAAGACAGAGAATGGTGAAACTATCAAATAGCTGAGGGTAAAAAGAAAACATTAACAAAAACTAGCACCATGGTTCCACACACTAGGACTCCAACCCTGTCCTACTGTGGGGCTTTTGTGATTCAAGGAAGACCTTGTAAAACTATTGGAAAAGCAGAGTAGAGATGGAAATGAAATGGCTTGAGAGTGAATAGGAATGACTACCAGAAAGGTGAAATCTACCCTAAACCTGAAAATACTAAGGTAATTTGGCATATCAGAAAAGTATTTTAAAGTATGCATATCTTAAAGGGACAGGTTCCAATTAAGAGCTCCATGTGGGAGATTTAGTGATAGATGCTGCACAGTGAGCAGGCATACAACTTAGAAAGTATTAGATGCCATATAAAGGAAAAGGAGTGTGATTTAAAGGGACAGACTCTGTGACTAATTTCAAAGAATAGGAATTAAAAGGATGATCCTTCAACTGTATCGCTTCTGGGAGAGAAAAAAGGCAAAAAGGAAGGAAAAAGCTTACTTTGACCATTTGGTTGTGAAGAGGCAAAGAAGAAAAAGGAAAAATTAGGCTCTTACAAGACAATACAACCACAAAATTGGAGGATTCACCTTTCCCCTACCCCCACATATTAATTTTGTATCCTGCAACTTTACTGAATTTATATATCAGTTCTAGTAGGTTTTTTTTGGTGGAGTCTTTAGGGTTTTCTATATATTGTATCATGTCATCTGCAAGTAGTGAAAGTTTTCTTCCTTACCAATTTGGATGCTTTTTATTTCCTTTTGTTGTCTGATTGCTGTGACCAGGAATTCTAGTACTCTGTTGAATAGAAGTGGTGAGAGTGGAGAGAGTCCTTATTTTGTTCTGATCTGAGCAAAAGCTCTATTTTTCCCCATTAAGAATGATGTTAGCTGTCACTTTTTCATATATGGTCTTTATTGCGTAGTGTTACATTTTCTCTAACTCTACTTTGTTGAGAGTTTTTATCACGAATGGATATTGAATTTCATCAAATGCTTTTCTGCATCTGTTGAGATGATCATATGATTTTTATTCTTCATTTTAGTAATGTGATATGTCACATTGATTTGCAAATATTGAACTACCCTTGCATCCCAGGAGTAAATCCCACTTGATTGCGGTGAATAATCTTTTTAATGTATTGTTGTATGCAGTTTGCTAATATTTTGTTGAGAATTTTTGCATCTTTATTTGTCAGAGATATTGACCTGTAGTTTTCTCTCTTATTTTAGTGTCTGGTTTTGGTATCAGGGTAATGTTGGTCTTATAGAACAAATAAATTGTAGCATAGAGCCTTACTTCCCCTTCTATTTTTTAGAATAGTTTGAGAAGAATGGATATTAATTCTTCTTTAAATGTTTGGGAGAATTCACCTGTGAAGCCATCTGGTCTTTTTTTGGGAGTTTTTTGATTACTGATTCAATTTCATTGCTAGTAATTGGTCTGTTCAAATTTTTTATTTCTTCCTCAGTTTTGAAGGCTATATATTTCTAAGAATTTATCCATTTCTTCTAGTTTGTCCAGTTTTCTGGCGTGTAATTTTTCATATTATTTTCTTGTAATCTTTTTTTTTTTGGTGTTGGTTGTCGTGTCTCCTTTTTCATTTCTGATTTTATTTTTTGAATCCTCTCTCTCTCATTCTCTCTCTCTCCTTCTCACTCTCTCCTTCTCTCTCTGTCTATCTCTCTCTTTATGAGTCTGCTAAAGATCTATCAATTTTGTTTATCTTTTCACAGAACCAGCTTCTGGTTTCATTTATATGTTTTATTGTTTTTTAAGTCTCTATTTCATTTATTTCTACTCTGTTTATTTTTTCCTTCCTTTTACTGGCTTTGGGCTTTGTTTTTTCTTTTTCCAGCTTCTTTAGGTGTAAAGTTAGGTTGTTTATTTGAGATTTTTCTTGCTTCTTGAAATAGGCCTGTATTGCTGTAAACTTCCCTCTTAGAACAGCTTTTGCTGCATCCCAAAGTTTTGGATTGTGTTTTCATTTTCATTTGTCTCCATGTATTTTTTGATTTTCTCTTTGATTCCTTGGTTGACCCATTCATTGTTTAGTAACAAGTATTTAGCCTCCATGTATTTGTGTTCTTTCTAGATTTTTTTCTTGTGGTTGATTTTTAGTTTCATACCAGTGTGGTCTGAAAAGATGAACAATATTATTTCAGTCTTTTTGAGTTTATTTAAACTTGCTTTATGGCCTAACGTGATCTCTTCTGAAAAATGTTCTATGAGCACTTGAGGTGTCAAATATTAAAGCCATATAAAAATAGTTTTCAGTATGTCATAGCTTAAGGAATTCTGTACTCCTCATGCCTTTTGAAAAATCTGGAAGATGAGTTTCATCTAACCAAATGATGTTTGGGACTCTTCACCAAAAGGTTTTATGGTGAACATTTAAAAGCATATATAAATACATGTATAAAAATGAAAGAACACAGGTGGCAATGAGGATGGAAAACTAATGTAAAAATGTTATATATTGTGACAACATTAGAAATGATGAAACTAGAAAGCAGGAGGAGAGGGGATAGGGAAAGAGGAAAATAGGTGATAGGTACCTATTACAGAATACCAAAAGCACCTGATAAACCAGGTGTTAAAAAGTTGAATGAGGAAACTGGACTCAAGGGAATTAAAAAAGGAAAAAGTACAAAGGTACTACTAAAACAAAAATACAGAGCTTTGTAAAAACAAAAAATTTTTAACAAAATTAGCAAAGAATACACATCTTATGGACAAAGAAACATGCTAAGAATAACAAAATACACAGTTTACAAAATATGCTAAAATTGAAACCAAATATATCAGTTATAACAAACAATGTAAATGGGCTTTAGTTACTTAATATTTTTTTTGATTGGCTCGTGTAACAAAAACCAACTATATTCTATTTATAAGAGAGGTACTTTAAGATGATTCAGAATGGCTAAAAGTAAAAGGATGGACAAAAGTATCAATTGGCAAAAGGACCAGACAAATGGAAACAATATGAGAACAGGGATAGTGATCTTGATATCAGATATGGTAGAATGCGAGTCCAAAAGCTTTACATGTGACAAAGAAGGTTAATGCCAAACTATCTTTTACAAGTAAGATACTTATGAATATTATCCATTTCTCTTTCTTTTTAATATATGCAAATTTTATGAATATTTATGCATCAAATAACATAGCAACTACCTTTCTGAAAGAAAACCTACGGGAAATGTAGGGGCACATAGAAGCATACAAATAATGGACTTCACTACATTGCTTTCATTACTAAGTAGATCAAGTGGACAAATAAGGAGATAGAAGATCTAAACAATATAATCAATGAGTTGATCTTGTGGGTGTATATTAAATGCTACACCTTGATAATAGAGAATAGACATTCCTATTGAGGGCCTCTGGCAGGCTGTGATCATATAGTGGTTAGTTCTCTGTGTTGTGAGGGCCTATGGCACATTGACAAAATTGATTATGTATTAAGTTATAAAGAAAGCATTAGTAGCATCTATAAAGTAGAAGTACTACAAGCAACATTCTGATTACATTGCAATAAAACTAGAGTTTACTAACATAAGTAAAATGTTTTCTTCCATCTGAAAATTTAAAAAATGATCAAATAGTTCCTTGGTAAAGGGAAATATAATTAAAATCGTGGAGTTGAACATAACAACAGTGAAGACACTGCATATCATAATATGTGTGATACATTTAAAACAATGATCAGTCAAAAATTTCTTGCACTAACCATTGTCATCAATAAAAATGAAAAAATAAAAATAAGTGAATTAAATTTCCACTTAAAAACATAAAAACTGGAGGAAGAACAACAAAGCTAGGCAAAAGAAAGCACAAGGAAGAAAAATAAGGTAAAAGCAAAAATTGATGTGAGAGAATAGAAAAACAGTAACTCTAATAAATAAACCAGATTCCTGGTATGTTTTTCTCCCTGGCCATGCAGTAGCTTTTTTAAAAACTGGCAGTTTTATTGATGTCCTAAAAGTTACCCTTTCAAAGTGTACAGTTCAGTAACTTTTAGCATATTCACAAAGTTGTGCAGTCATCACTACAGTCCAATTCTACAACATTTTTATTACCCGACAAGAAGGCTTGTACCCATAACCATTCCCCCACCCTTTCTTTTCAAGCCCCGGGCAACCTCTAATCTGCTTTCTGTCTCAGTGGATTTGCCAATGGATATTTCATATAAATGGAATCGTATAATACGTGACATTAGATATTTGGTTTCTTTCATTTAGCATAATGTTCTTATGGTTTGCTCACGTTGTAGCATGTATCAGTACTTCATTTTATGGCTGAATAGTATTCCGTTTATGGGACTAACACATTTTGTCTATATCCATTCATTACTTGATGAACAGTACTGGTGTTTTTGAAAAGTTAACAAAACAGGGAAATCATTATCTAACTAATTCAAGGGAAAAAGAAAGGATGGGTATATAAAATAAGAAATAACAAGGGGAAATAACAATTGAAACCAAATAAAAAATATCATGAGGCCACTTTGCAAATACTTTTGAAAACCTATAGGAAATAAGTAATTTTCTAGGGAAATACAAATTACTAAATTCAACCCCATTAGAGCAGACCATAGAAGCAACAGAGAAAATTATCAAGGAATAACTCTCCAAAGCACTCAAGCTCAAGTGGTTTTACAGGGGAATCCTACCAAATCGTCACATTAAATATAATTCTAAATGTTTTGAGAAATGATTCCAGAAAAAAAGATGGAAAACTTCCTAATTTACTTTTCTGAAGGAAGTGTAACACTGAAACTTAAACCGTATAAACAGCACAAAGAGGAAAAACTATAGACAAGTGCAACTCACTAAATATTGACACAAAATTTCTAAACAAATAATAGCAAACAGAATGCAGTACCACACTGAGAAAGAAATATACATGTTTAGTTAAATATTAAGAATCTATTAATATAGTATTAAGAAATCTAAGGAAAAAAACCATATTGTCTCCACTGATGCTGATTTTGAAAGCCTTTGAGAAAATTCAGCGTCCACTCATGATAAAAACACTCAAAACAGGAATGAATGGATATTTCTTTAACTTGATAAAATATTATATAACTTAGTCTTAAAGTCCCTATCTTAATGGAGAAGCACACAAAATCATCAACAGGATAAAGATGCCCACTACTCTTAACTATTCAATACTGTACAGAGATATTAGCCAGTGTATTATATAAGATAAATCAGGGTAAAGAAGTTGTAAAACTGTCTCAATCTGCAGATGATATGATATACCTGGGGAACACAGAGAATCAATGATAAAACTAAATCCAATAAAATAATTTAGAGAAATAGAGGGATATAAAATTAACATGAAAATCAATTGCTTCATACACACCAAGTATAAATAGGAAAAATGACAGCACATGTTTACCATTGGAACAAAGAAGATTAAATATGTAGGAACAAATTTAACAAATGTGCGAAAACTATATTGAAGAAAAATTTAAAACACTCATTAAAGACACAAAAGTAAAACTGGAAAGACGTTCTTGTTCTTAGATGGAACAACTCAACATTATAAGGATGTCAGCTCACCCTAAGTTAGTTTATAAATTCAATAAAATCACAGTAAGAATACCAACAAGTTACTTTATAGAATTAGGCAAGTTGATATTATAATTTACATTGAAAAAACATGTGAGACAATCCAGGAAAACACTTGAAAAAGCTATACAGGAGTAGGGAGAATAGCCCTATCAAACATTATGGCACTGTGGTACTGTTGCATGAATAGAAAAACAGACTAGTAAATTGAACAGAAAGTCCTGAATTAGATTCAAGTACAAACGGGAACTTAGTATATGGCAAAAGTAATGTATTAGTCTGACTCCAATAAGGAGAGAGAAACCAACACAGTAATTTGAACCGAGAAAATTTAATACAAAAATTATGAAGTGTAACAGGATATTGGAGTAATGAAGCCTTATCTAGTAAGAAGTAAAGAGAATGCCAGAGAATCTAGGAATAGCAGATATAAAGAGCAGCTGTTAATCCCTTTGGGAGGAAGAACTTCCCCCTATCCTTAGGGTTGAGATTCAGACCACATTGAAGAGGATAGTGAATGAGAGTGGAGTTGCTGTAGTCCTGCACTGGCAGAACTTGCTGGAAATCACTTCTTTGGAACTTGCGGAAATTTACCTTTAAGATGTAAGGAAAAGCTGTTCACAAAGAGAAATCTTCCTGGAGTCACTCCATATGCACCCACCTGAGGGATGGTGCTGGGTGATCCCACCGGCCACTCTGTCCTAGGAGCACACTTGAATCATGAAGCAAAACCCTTTTATCCTGCAGTCCCCAGTGCCCTCTACTGACAAAGCTTAACATGGCGCCAGCTGGCCAATAAAAAATATGTAAAGGGCTCAGATTCATTTTCACAGTTCAGGTAACAAAATGTGAATTTGGGGCTGAAAAACAGATTACTGCATAGGCAACATCTCAAAGCAGTACAGTGAGGACTCACTTTTGAAAGCCTATTCCTTGGACAACTTGGTAGCCATTTGAAGAATGATAAAATTATATCCATGTCTTTATACCGTACACAGAATAAACTCCAAATTGATTACAGTCTACTTGAAACCATATACGTAGTAGAAGAAAATGTGGGAAGGGCAATTCACACATAAAAAGAGAAAAATGGTTCTCAAACATATGAAAAATTGCTCACAGTTAGAGAGACATGCAAAAAAGTGACCCTGGGATATCCTAGAACACCCATAGGGTGGCAAAAATTTTAAAATATATGACACATTCTGTTGGCAAGGTTGTGATGAAACAGACTCTCTCCTAAGTTGCTGCTGTGAATGCAAATTGGTATAACTACTGCAGAGGACAGTCTGGCCCTGTTCTCTCTCCTCAACCTGCGTTGAAGGCCTGGATTGCCGTCTAATGCTTTCTCCTAGTTCTCCTGGGAGCCTTAAGGCTCTGGTCGCTGAACAACATGAGCATCTCCGGGGACTTCTCTTAATTCTTTTGCCCCACTTCCTGCTTTTAGTATTGAAAATCTAGAGTTAATTCATTATTTAATATAATTATTAATGTGGCTTATTTTAGTCTCCCACTTTATTATTTGTTTTCTCTTTATCCCAGTTGTTCATTGTGCCTCCTTTTTCTACCTTCTTTTTGGTGCAGCACGTATTTTTTTTGTAAAGATTATATTTATTTATTTGACACAGAGAGAGAGATTACAAGTAGGCAGAGAGGCAGGCAGAGAGACAGGGAGAGGAGGAAGCAGGCTCCCTGCTGAGCAGAGAGCCCGATGCGGGCCTCGATACCAGGACGCTGAGATCATGACCTGAGCCGAAAGCAGAGGCTTTAACCCACTGAGCCACCCAGGCGCCCTGCAGCATGTATTTTTTAGTATACTGTTTTGTCTGCTGTATTGACTTTCATTATACCTTAGTGTTATTTCAAAAATGGCTTCTCTTCTAGAGATTACACTATGAATCTTTACATTATCACAGTCTACCTTCAAATAATAATACTTCGTGAACAGTGTAAGAGTTTTACAGCAGTGTAATTTTATTTATCCCTGCCTGCCCGTTGTCCCTCTGATTTTTCATAGTATTTTATTATTTCACTTTAAACAATCTGTAGTCTTAAAGAAATTTGCATACATATGCAAAGGTAGTTTTCTCTCTTTTTTAAAGATTCTATTTATTTAAGGTAGAGTGAGTGTGAGAGAAAGAGAAAGAGAGAGCACAAGCAGGGGGAGCAGCAGGCAAAGGGAGAAGCAGGCTCTCCACTGAGCAGTGAGCTTGACACAAGGTTCAGTCCCAGCACTCTGGGATCATGACCTGAGTCAAAGGCAGACACTTAACTGACTGAGCCACTCAGGCACCCCACAGAGGTAGTTTAAGAGATATTCTGTATTTACCTATTATTTACCATTTCAGATGCTTTTAATTCTTTCCTATGGTTTCATCTTGTATTCTTTTGCTTATGACTAATAACTTCTGTTAGCATTTCTTGTATTGTGTGTCTGCTAGTGATGAATTCTCTCAGCTTTTATCTAGAATCTCTTTATTTAATTTTTCTTTTAAAAAATATTTTTTTGGTGTATAGATTTATAGGTTGACGCCTTCCTCTTTCTTTTAAGATGTGGCTTTATTTTCTTTTTTAATTTTTTTTCCCCATGGGCGGTGAAGGGAGAGAGAGAGAATGAATCTCAAGCAGGCTGCATGCCGAGCATGGAGCCTGATGCAGGACTCAGTCTCACAACCCTGAGATCATGACCTGAGCCAAAATCAAGAGTCAGACACTTAACCGACTGAGCCACCCAGGTGCCCTAAGATGTGGCTTTATATTCTTCTGGAATGAGTTGTTTCTGAAGAAAAGTTAGTGGAAATTCTTGTGTTTTTCCTCAGTGTGTATGTGTCTTTATTCTCTCACTGCTATTAAAAATGTTTTTTTTACTATTTTTTCACTATCAGTCTGTGATGTGCCTTGCTGTGGTTTTCTTACGTTTAGATTGTTGAGCTATGGCATCTTTGGTTTGGTATCTTTGATCAATTTTGGAAATTATGTAGATATTATCTTCTTATATGCTTTTTCTGCCTCATTTTTTTCTTATTTCTTTTTAGAACTTTACTGACACTCCATGTTAGACTTGGTTATCTTGAATTTTCCATTCTGTTCATTTTTCACTTTTTTTTTAACTTAGTTCACTAATCCTTTACTCTTTTATGTCTGCTATAAAGCCTATTTATTGAATTCCTTATTTCTGATCCTTTATTTTTCATTTTTAGCATTTCTATCTTTTATAGTTTACATATCCTTTGAAATTCCTTATCTCTTCCTGTTCAGTTCTTCCATATCTTCTTACTTATAGTATAGCTAGTTTCAAGTGTCTACCAGTTTTGACATTTGACTCACCTCTGTTCTGTTTCTACTGTTTTATCTTTTAATTGTTACATCTACTTTTGCTTTACTATATGCCATGTAATATTCTATTGCATTGTTTTTGTATAAAACAACTTGTAGAGAATAAAATAAGTAACACTCATTTTCATGCCCTTCTAGATCTTGAGTAGTAGGGGTGAGTTGATCAGCTTGGTGGTTATCGTGACCTTTTTTGTTTTTTGATTTCCAGTTTTAGTTTATGGCAGAACACCCGTGATTCAGATCCTGTGAGGATAGCGTCACAACTTTCTCTTTAATAGGACCTAGAGTCCAAACACTGGCAAATTCCAGGGATCTACCCTTGCTTCATAGCTAAGCTGTCAGCTTTAAAATTGTGGGAGTTCTATTTCTCTCTGTTTTGCTGTCTAACTTATCAGACTTTATGATTCATATTCTGCTTTTTATGCCTCTTTCAGCCCTGTTGTGTCTTTCCTCTGTTAAAGCCTGGAGTGCCTTGGAATGGTTACTTTCATCCCCTGCCTTACTCCTAGACTTGACAACTTAGAGTACCTGGAGATTCAAGAGTCGGGAAAGTGGGGGAGCGGAGATGAGAAGTTCTTTCTTCTCTCCTGCCCTGCCCATAGTCGTTTGTAGCTGAAAGCCAGATGTGTTCAGAGGGTACCTCTCAGATTCCCTGCCCTGGGATCATTCTTCTGTAGCTAAAATTTCAGAGTAAATCTGATGGACTTCTGTCTCTCCCTCTCTGTCTCTTGCTCTTTCTCCTCCGCCCCCCCCCCATCCCTCCCGCATTCCAGCTTTTGGCTGACAATTCCTGAGCACTTGGTGAAGACCAATGTGAGATGGCATGTAGTTGCAGGCTTGGCTTGTGGCTGGAAATCCTTAGGATTCTTATCTGTGAGACCAGACTATATGTGGCTGTGAAGTTTGTTAAACTTCTGGCTGATTGCTCCTTACTCAAAGTGTTTTAAATTCTTCTTACTTCACCTGGGATAGAATCACTGTGGCTCTCTTCTCTCCTGAGAAGGACTAGTCATTTTCTAGAGTTTAATTCATAGAGGTTTCTTTGTGGCCTCAGTTCTCTAATGGGTTTAAAAACCAATGAATTTGTAGTTTTTCCAGTTTGTTTTAAATGGTTGAGGGTAATGGTTTCATGCTACTTTGTGGAACTCTTTTTATTCCTGATATTTCTGATTTTATAGAACTTTCCCTCTTTATAGTGAGAAAAATGGGGAATTAATAACCAGTGAATCATTCTTCTCTTGATTTTTAAATTGTCCTTACGATTTCCTTCAATATTACAAGGTTTTTTTTTTATTTTTAAAAAGATTTATTTATTTTAGAGAGAGAGCACACATGTGGGAGGGAGGGGCAGAGGGAGAGGGAGAGAAGATCCCAAGCAGGCTCTGCGCTGAGTGCAGAGCCAGACGTGGGGCTAGATCTCATGACCCTCGAGATCATGACCTGAGCCGAAACCAAGATTCCGGCGCTTAACCAACTTCACCACCCAGGTGCCCCAATATTACAAGTTTTATACACTTGAGGTGGTATATTAACTATGTCTACTCTTAATTTGAAATAAAAAAAGTGTAGCTCATTGCCCAAGAATATCACCAAGCAAAGAAAGGTTCTTTTGACTGTACCTTGATAATTGTGACATGGAGATGCTGAGTTAGAGGCTACATGGTCCAACCCCTTTGTTTTACCCACGGGAAAATATGGCTCTGTTCTAGCTCTGTTCTAGCTGACCATAATGAGGTTGAGGGTAATTCCTGGTTATTTGAAGCTATTGCACTGCCATTTGTCTTTAGTGCAATGTTTTTGTTCTTTAGATTTCCACTTTGTAATTTTTAGTCTGCTCTGGCTATCTTATTTTTTCAGACGTTAATTTGAATTTCAAAATGTTTAGAAAGACACATTATTTCTCTGGGGTGCTAATTATTTATATTTGTTTCTCCTGTAACATAAATGGGATTATATATATAAATGGATTTAATATGTGTTACATTGACATTAACTAAAACTGTTGATAATACTGTGTATGTAGTGGGTTATTTCATTAAAATATAGATTAGTAGTCATGTATAATATTTTTCTTTGAGTTATTTTATGCAGCATAAAAATTGGACTTTGATATTAATTTTTGAGATATGGGATTCCAATGCAAATAATTTTAGTTTATTTTAATTATAAAAATGAAAAGCTAACCATTTCAGATATGTAACAGATAGTTAGCAATGAATGGCTACTTGTTCAATCAGAGAAAGATAAAAAGGTAAAGTGCAGTCTTCCAGGAGTGGGGGCCAGCACAAGTTGTGTTTGTTTGATATTTTTATAAATGGTTGGAAAGTGGAAAAGAGCGGAAAAATTTTTAGGTTGTCAGAAGGTAATAAGCTTTTCTAACTGGTGAAACACTAAATGCATGGGATTAGGAGGGTCTCTCAATGAGTACATATTTCCCATTAGAAACTATATTTTATTAAATATAATATAAAATAAACTTTTTGTTTTATTTTAACAAAGTACAGACCCAGTAAGCCTTTTTTCTTCCTTTCTTTTTTTCTTAGGAAATGTTGACCCAGTTATAAGCAGCCTTAGATAACTAGAGTCTCTTGTACCTTTTACAAAAAACATTGAAGAACTCTGTGATTTTTTTTTTCTTGTGTCTGCCATAAATATAGTTATGGAATTTTACATTTCCTTCCAGTTTTCTTCTGCTTTCACTTACCTCTCTGTTTTATTTCCTTCTGCCTCAAATCCTTTATGGTATGAAGTGGTGTATAGTTACTGAATCATAAATGAAGACTTGTATTGTCCCTAAGGCAGGTTAATAGAATAGTGGGTAGTACTTCCTCCAGTCACTTTTTACTAAGTTTGCCATTTCTCTCAAATACCATTCCACTGTTTACTAACTGTATAACTTCTGGAAGGTTAATTAATCTGAATCTTCTTATTTGTAAAATGGAGATAAAATAATATGGGGAGGTTATTATGACAAATGACATATATCAAATAATTAGCATGATATCTGGCATTTAAAGGCACAGTATTGGTCATCATTATTGTTATCAACATCATCATCATCATCATCATTATCTTCACCTCAGCTTTCCTTTTGCCTATTCTGGCAATCACCATCATATTCTACACACACTTCCTTATTACTTTGCACTTAAACTTCCATGATAGCATTTATTTGCACTCTTTAGGAGCACGTGGGTGGCTCAGTCATTTAAGCATCTGCCTTCAACTCAGGTCATGATCCCAGTTTGGGATTGAGCCCCACATCAGGCTCTCTTCTCACTGGGGAGCCTGCTTCTCCTTCTCCTCCCCGCTCATGCCCTCTCTTGCTCTCTTGCTATCTCTGTCATTATCTCTGTCTCTCTCTCTCTCTCTTAAATAAATAAAATATTTAAAAAATTTTTTTATACTTTAGACTAATCTACCTAAGGCAGATTTTATTTTTATTTTATTTATTCACTTTTTTACTTTTTTTTTGAATATTTTATTTCTTTATTTGACAGAGAGAGAAGAAAGCACAATCAAGGGAAATGGTAGGCAGAAGGAGAGGGAGAGCTAGAAGTAGGCTCCCTACTGAGCAAGAAGCCCAACTCAGGGCTTGATCCCAGGACCCTGGGACGATGACCTGAGCCAAAGGCAGATACTTAACCCATTGAGCCACTCAGGTGCCTCAAGGCAGAACTTTTAATCGGGACTCTGCCCATTTCAAGACTATCTTTCCATTGCTTGTATGGTCAAAACTGGCTTTTATTTAACTTATTATTACTCAACTAATTCAAAGTTAATAGTAGGTTTTTATTAAATATTTGTTGAATAAATTGAATCAGTGGCTGTATTATAGCAATTATAAATTAGATTATAGTGAAATTTCAATAAATGAATGGCTGGTGATACTGCTCTGTTTTTATTTATGTAAATAATTATTTCTTGTAAAAGATACTAATTGATTTTTTTTAAATTGCTTAAAATTTCTATCAAAGTAATATATGTTTATAGCTAAAAAAAAAAAAAAAAAAAGGAAGATACTGAAGGTCTTACAATGAAAAACAGTAGGTCCTGGGATTCCTGAGTGGCTCATTTGGTTTAAGCATCTGACTTTGGCTCTGGTCATGATCTCTGCATCCTGGGATCTAGCCCCATGTCAGGCTCCTCGCTTAGCAGGGAGTCTGCTTGTTCCTCTTCCCTCTGCTCCTCCCCACACTTGTGCCTCCCCCCATATGAATAAATAAAATCTTTGAAAGAAACAAAAGGGTAGTTCCTGCTCATTCATATCTCTCCCCCTCCCCGTCCTACTTTAACTCTTAAATGTTTCTGATGGTTTTTTCCTTTCAAAATAATATGCCTTTATCAAGCTGTCTTGACTTTATAAGTTTTAATTTTATTATCTGTTGATTCATGGGATAGATAATATTTAGCCTGTCCAACTACTTATCTGCCCTCCCTAATAAATGTATTTTTATTTTTAGAAGCCCATTACTTGCCCAACTTCTTACTTTTCTTTATTTTCTCAGTGTCAAGATAGATGATATGTACATTTTGTCATGTAACTATAATGAAGTCTTCCATATCTCTTATACTGGCTGACACTGTAGCCACATTTAAATTTATAGTGTTTCTATTATGATGATTGTCAATTTTCTGTATAGAAAATCATGTAAATGGCTCTGATTTTATTTTCTTAAACAGTTCTAGTACTTCCTGGAATATCTAACTGCCGTTTTTGCTTTTTTTTTTTTTTTTTTTAAATTGCTTGCTTTTATTTATTTTTCAGTTCTTTTAAGGTAGTGGTTCTCAATTAATGGCATTTTCCCAACACCCGTCTCTGCCCCCAGGATATTTGGTAATGTCTGGAGACATTTTTGGTCATCACAACTTGGGGAGCGCCACTGGCATCTAATGTGTAGAGCCTAGGAATGCCGTTAAACATCCTACACTGCACAAAGCAGTCCCCTAAAATAAGGTATCATCCAACCCAAAATGTTAATATGTAAGATTGAGAAAAAAAATTACCACATGTGTGGAATGCTTTCTTCTCTTTGGTTTTTTTCCCACTGGGCAGCTCCCTTCTGAAATGTTCCCTTCTTTTTCTAATCTGAAGTGATTTTTTTTTTTAAGCTCTGCTATGCATCTCTCTTTTGAGTTTTCAGTTTATCATTTTCTTGTGTTGGGTTCATTTCCTTGTTCCATTTTCTTTTTTAGTTTATTCCATTTCCTTGTTAGTGCACATCCTTATGGAGTTCAACTTCCTGTGACTGGATAGATAAAAGTAAATTTTCTTAGGTGTTCCATGTCTGAAACTATATTTATTTTGCCCTCACACCTGAGTGATGTTTTGGATAGTTGTAGAATTATCAGTAGAAAGCATCTTTTTCATAATTGTGAGGGCATTAATCAAAAAAGTCTGGTGCCAGCTTCGTTCTTATTTCTTCTTCCCTTTTCCTTCTTCCTTCTTATTTGCTGTGTTTTTTAGAGTCCTCTTTTTATATCCCTGGTATCCTGAAAATTCACAGTTAAGTATCTGGGTATTTTTTCCTCCATTTATTATATTGGGAACTTTTCTTTTTTATTGAGTTCTTTCAGTGTCATTATTTATATCTTTAGCTTTGGGAAATTCTCTTATATTTTTTCCTTGCAATTTCCTCTATACTCTTTTTAGAACCTTTATTAACTGGATGTAGGACCCTCTGGATTATTTTAGGCTCTCTTACTTTTTGGCAGTAAATAAAACAGAGAGGTTAATTAAATACTAGTGTTGGATATACCGAGAATTGACTATTATTAGTTGGTAAGTTGACTATTTTTCCTAATAAAAAACAAATTTCAAATAAAAGTTCTCTTTGATCCACATCTTCAGTTCTCCTTCTTTGCTTTTTCAGAAGCAACCCTACTATGATTTTTGCATTTATTCTTTAAGATCATTAAAGAATACATTTACCTATATGTGTACATAAATAATATATAGGATTGCTTAGTGAATAATTTAATAATTTGTTAATATTTCACAGCTTACTCTTTCTGTCCTCTGTGCTGGTATATGTCGATCCATTTGTAAGCTCCCTGGAGGCAAGGACTTTGTCTTGCTTATTGTGAAATCACCAGCACCTGGATCAGTAACTGACATATAGCTACCACTCAATATGTATTTCTTTTTTTTTTAAAGATTTTATTTATTTATTTGGCACACAGGGAGAGAGACTACAAGTAGGTAGAGAGGCAGGCAGAGAGACAGGGAGAGAAGGAAGCAGGCTCCCCGCTGAGCAGAGAGCCCGACGCGGGCCTCGATCCCAGGACCCTGAGATCACGACCTGAGCCGAAAGCAGAGGCTTTAACCCACTGAGCCACCCAGGCGCCCTCAGTATGTATTTCTTAAGTGAATCAGTATAGTTTATTTTTAGCTACTATGTAGTCGTAACTGTGTGAATATACTGCATATCACATTTTATATATTCATTCCCCTACAGATTGACTAATTTAGAACATTTCTAATTTCCATGTTTCTTATTATAAACAGTGTTGTGAAGCATCCTTATATGCGTTTCTTTGTTCTTGTGTTTCAGATTTTATCAAGATTGCTTACCTAGAGTTGGAATTGCTGGGTTATAGGAAATAAATTTAAAATTTTTAACTTTTAAAATAATGATTTTAAAACAAGTTCTCTTGATAAATTTTTCCATTCTGTGTTCCTTCCTTTGAGTGCTTTGCATCCTAGACCTATAGTTATCCTTTTTTTTCTCTTTGAAACTATCAACTTTTCAAAATGATAATCTACAGCCACAGGATCCGCTTATGCCTGACAGTTTTAAGAGTTAACCTAGGATTTTAAGTTATATTAGCCAGTTATTCTTTCTTTTAAAAAATAATTTATTGAGATAAGGTTTACATAACGTAAAATTAACTATTTTAAAGTGGACAATTCAGTAGTTCTTTTGTTTTTTTTCTCTCATCTTATTGTATTTTTTTGTTTTGTTTCCTAAGAGAGTTCCTTAACTTTTTCCAAACTTACTACTGGGTTTTCAATTTGGGTAAATAGTTTTAATTTCTAGGAACCCCCTTTTCTTTAACATTTTTTTCATAATACACTATTCTTCTTTTACAGAGTCTTCTTTAATGGATGCTTTAATATTTTTCATGGTGCTCTGTTTTTCTTTGATCTTTTGACTCTAAGGGAAGTAATCGGAGGTCTTTTCCCCTTTGGAAAAGATTTGGAATTATTTCCATTTCCTCAAGTGCCAATTTTTTTTCCTGTTTGTTGTTCTTGGTCTCTGTTTCATGTTGTAGCCTTTTCCCAATTTTCCTTGGTATTTGGTTATTCAAGGATTAAAACGAGCCAGGAGAAAAAGTCTGTATACCTGGGAGAGACTCAGACCAAAAGGCTTTTCTCTGGAGTGACCAAGTGGATTACTTAGTAACTCACTTTAGGACCTGTAAATGCTGCAGTGGGATGAGCTTCTTTGTACCCAGTGTCCTTACTTGCCATCTTGGTTCTTCCCAAAGAAACCATTTGGCTTCTTAAAGAAAACCCTACATGTATGTGTTCCTCTCCTCTCCTCCCTTCTCCTCTCCTCTCCTCTCCTCTCTTTCTTTTCTTGTTTTTGTGTTTATTTTGTGTTGCAACCTGGTTACCAGAATTTGAATGTATACCACTGAGAATGGGGGGTGGTGAGTAAGAAAATGTCAGCCATTTTTCTCCTGTACCATTTCCCCCTCCTGACACTCCTCTGTTTATCTCCAGCTCAGACACCTTTTTTGTATGTCTGCTACCTGCAAGGCATGTCCACTTGGCCATCTTGCAGACATATCAAATCATACTTGCCCCAAACTGAACTCATCATCTTTCTCCAAAAACTTTCTGTTAACTCTCACCATCCATCCTCATTCTCCCTCATTTCCCAAGTCACCAGGTACTATAGAATTTGATCTCTAAATGCCCTTTGCCTCTTGCTGCTTATCTATACCCTCCTTGTCACTGTCCTGTTCTAGACCATCTTCATATCTGATTTGGACTGATGTAGTAGCTTCCTAATCAGTGTCTCAACCTCCAATATTGCTTCCCTCCCAGTCTGGTTTTCTGTTGTACACAGCCAACACATTCCTAGTTTAGGAAAACGAAGAGGTCTGAGGAAAGGCTTTTTTTTTTTTTTTTTTTTTTTTTTTTTTTTTTTTTTTTGCAAAAGCAAAGCTTCTCACAATGTTATCCTGACTGTTAAAATTCAAGTTTTATGGTGGCATGAAAATGGTTGAAGAAACAAAGGAAAAGGATCATCAAGCCTAGAAAGGTGGAGCTATAGTTGTTGGAAGCTGGAAAAGTCCTGGTAGGGCTTTAGAAGTCTTTAATGACTCAGACCCAGAGGGGACATTAAAGATTATCTCTTCTAGTTTTCTTATTTTATATATGACTGACCTGAGGCACAGCACAGGTCACATTGTGAGTTACTGCTGAAGCCAGCTTGTAGACTTGAGCATATTTTTTTACTCTGGGTTTAAGTGTAGTTACTCAGAGCATAGACTGGGACCAGACTCCTGGGGTTAGCATGCTAGCTCTGTCTTTTGTAATCTGTTTCCATGACCAAGTTTAATTAAGCTCTTCATATTTGAGTTTCCTCATCTGTAAAGTATATAATACCAGTACATACCTCATAGAGTTGTTGTGAGCATTGAATAAGTTAATATAAACAAAGCACTTAGAACAATGTCTAGCACATAGTAAAAAGTGTTAGTTGCTGTTGTAATATACTAATGTAAGGCATCCTGAATTTAATTATGCATGTGGCCTAATTTATACACCATGTTACTTAATATTTTCATTTTACAATGTAAGGAAATGGCCATGGTGCTTGCAATATATTCTTCATGTGTACAAGGATTATAGTTTACCTCTGATACTGATGAAGGATATGGCCTGATTCCTTGTGAATACCACTAAAGAGTACTGAAGAGCTGCCCTGAGATGTGGTAGTTGGCAGAACTCTTCTGTGACTCATTCCTATTAACCAGCCACTCAACAGATGGGCTCGAAATTGTGATTTAGCAAAATTGCACACTATTACGTTGAGATTTTTAGGGTTACTTACAAATATTAAATTGTCATACCAATATGTTAATATAAAATATGTTCTGAAGATGTTAAATGGCAAAGTTAGATTCCCTTGTCTAATTAACTCTGTATTAAAAAAAATAGAAAGGAATAGGGCACCTAGGTGGTTCAGTCGGTTAGGTGTCTGCCTTCAACTCAGGTCATGATCCCAGGACCCTGAGATCGAATCCCACATCGGGCTACTTGCTCAGCAGGGAGCTTACTTCTCCCTCTCTGCCTGCCACTCCCCCTTCTTGTGCTCTCTCCCTCGCTATCTCTCTCTGTCAAATAAATAAAATTTAAAAAAATAGAAAAGAAAAAGGTTGTTGATTACAGGACTTTTCAGAGCATTTAATATGTTATGTTAGCTTGTCTTATGACTTTTTTAAAGGGCCATATGGTAAATAGCCAGACTGATCTAGAGATTGGTTGTTTTGGCAAATGATGATCTACTGGATTTTGTAGAATAATAATCAGCTGCCTTAGAATTGTATTAACATGCCTCAGTTATAAGTGAAATCTTTTATTAAGGTGGGTGATATAAGACATTTCATATTTGTAAAATAAGAAAACTGCTAATTGAGAAAGAAAATTAGCAATACGTTTTTTACTTATCAAAGACTTTACGATACTGTATACCAGTTTAACATTGCAATTGTGTAATGTATTACTGATGTTACAGTTTGGACATAGAAAATACTTTTGAGTACACAATTCGCCTGTTTTACAACTCTGAGCTTTTTGCACTCATGTAAGGTTTATCATTCACAGAAATGAGTGATGGTTGGGTTGTTTCTAATCTCAGCCTATGATACAGCTTCCTCCTCAGAACCTGCCCTGATCTTTCCATGCAGACTTAACTGCCCAATTCATCTTATTCATGTAGGGTACATTAGAATTTTTTGTTTCTATTCATTATAGCTTTTTGCTTTCATGTCTGACAGTTCACTGGACCATAGACTTCTTGAAGATGGGTATTACTTGTAGTGCCAAATAAGTCCCAAATAAAAATTTTGCTGAAGAAAGGAAAATATAATTCAAGAGACTGAATTAGCTTTAAGGAAACTTAAAAAAAAAAATTCTTTGTTGATGTTTTTGGTCCTGTAAAAGGCCAAATTCTTTTTTTTTGTAAAGATTTTTTATTTATTTATTTGACACACAGAGAGAGATTACAAGTAGGCAGAGAGGCAGAGAGAGAGAGAGAGAGAGAGGNGATGCGGGCCTCGATCCCAGGACCCTGAGATCATGACCTGAGCCGAAGGCAGAGGCTTTAACCCACTGAGCACCCAGGCACCCCAAGGCCAAAGTCTTGTAACCTAAATCCCTGTAGCCTAATTGAAATATGAGTGCTTTTGCACACACCAGAAACTATAGTTGTGTCTATATCCATTGGCAGTGAAGTTTCAGATTTTTTGACAGATAAAATAACAAGGTCTGAGTCTTTATTTAACATTACCTGCAGGATGAATGTACTGTCAAAATATGGGTTTCATATTTACTAAATTATGGAAGTTAAAAAAAATAGGTTCACAAAATACAGTTTGTCAACATACAGTTTTTGTATAGGCATATTTTTAAAATAATACTCCCCCAAATAACCTGATATCTTGCCAGTCTGACTTTTAGACTTTTATTCATTTTAGGATTATTATTAACATGTTTCATAGGAATGCATATATTTAGTTATTTGTGACTATTATTTGATTAAATATCATCTTTGTTGACATGTACATCTTTAAAGTGGGAAAATGTTTTTATTGGAAAATAGTGATGGCCTTCTGCTTAGCAATGTTCAGATTTTAGTAATCTGTAACAGTTGAATTTTATATGCCAGATATTATTTTTAAAATGTGTTATTGCCCTTTTAAAATTGAAAGTCATATCAAGGCTTCTTTCATGATAAGATTAATGAAAATATAACTATTACATGAGGCCGTGCTGTTTCTGGACAATCCACACACATAAGAATGAATAAGTTGATATATAAATATAAAATCATGAGTTTAATCTTGAAACTACTATTTCTAGTCCAACACCAGTTGTTTATTTCTAGCCTTCTCCCATCTATATTTGTATCTCACTTCCCCAACAGTGAGAACCCTGATTCCTAACATCATCAGTATATTTACTCATCTGCCCAAAGTAGTTTCAGAGTGCTACATCTATACCACTGTGGAAAAAGAACCCTACTAGAGTTCAAGATTTGTTTAGCATTTTTAATGTTTGATTTAAATGTTTAATTTAATGTTTCCTGGATTAGCTTTTTATTTTAGTGTGGTTACATTTTTAATTTAACATATAGATCATTGACTTCTTTCTAATTGTATTTAATTTTAGGCTCATATCTTGTTGATTAAGTTTTATATTTTGAATGTATTCATAATCATTTTCAATAAAAAATGCTGTGAGGCAGCTCCGGAATAAGGATTCAAAGGCTTTTGTTTTTTCCATTGTTGCCACTTTCTATGTATCGTTAGTAAATTAGCAAACTTCTCTGAAATTCTGATTCCTCTCTTCCATTTACTAAGATATTGTTTATATACAATTAAATTCCCCAATTTTAAAAGTACAGTTTGATGGATTTGGTAAAATATTTAGTTGTGTAAATGGATTTCTCATCTGGCAGCTCCTTTGTATTTGATGTCCTTCCTCATCCCAACCCCAGGCAAACTCTGATTCACTTTCTGTCAGATAGTTTTGCTTTTTCTAAAATTTTTTCTAAATGGAATCACACACTCTGTGTGGTCTTTTGTATGTTGCCTTCTTTCACTTGGGATAATGTTTTTGAGATTCACTCACACCATTGTGTGTATTTTTATTTTTTTCTTTTTATTATGATAAAAATAATAAATATATTACAATTTTAAGAAAGTCCATTCACCAGTTGATGGACTTTTGGGTTACTTATAGTTATTGCAGTTATAAATAATGATGCTTTGAACATTTGTGTATACATTTTTGTATAGACATATGCTATCATTTCTCCTTTGTATTATTTTTATGGTGGTTTTCCTAAGGATTGTATTATATAAATATCCTTAACTTTTCAAAATACATTTACTGTTGATAATGTACTTCTTTATGTAAAATATAAAGAAATGTTGCAACATCTGTCTTATAATTCACTTACTCTTTCCACTATGTTCATCCTGCTGTTAGCTTCATTTTAGTTCAGAACTAGTTTTCCATTCTAGAACTTTCACTTGATTTTTTAATTGTTTCTCTCTCTCAGCTGAAACATCATCTCTCTGCTGAGATTTAATGTATTGAAGGCATTTTTTCTTAATTGAGAGTAGTTACAACATGTATTTTAATATTCTTGTCTTTTAGTTCTAGCGTCTGGTTCATCTTGGATCAAATTTGATTGATTTTCTTCTAGAGAATGTGTTTCATTTTTCGGTTCTTTGTCTGTTGGGTAATTTTGGATTGTATTCTTGGTATTATGAGTTGTTAAGTGGTGGAGATTTTGGTTCTGTTGCTTTTCACTGACGATATTGTTTCCTAAGTTGTAGATGGCACCTTTTGTCACTGGCATGAACTGCAGAGTCTTAATTTGTGCGGCAATTCCATTCTCTCTTCAAATCTTTTGTCTTTATCTGGATTTCTTTTTCTTTTCTTTCTTTCTTTTTTTTAAAAAATGTTTTATTTATTTATTTGACAGAGAGATAGAGAGCACAAGTAGGCAGAGAGTGGCAGGCAGAGGGAGAGGGAGAAGCAGTCTCCCCAGTGAGCAGGGAGCCCGATGCGGGACTCAATCCCAGGACCCTGGGATCATGACCTGAGCTGAAGGCAGCCGCTTAACTGACTGAGCCACCCAGGTGCCCCTTTATCTGGATTTCTGTGAGTGTTCTGCACGTGAGTCATTCTGAGATCATCAGAGAGGTGGGTAGACAGAGTCT
The DNA here is from genome assembly GCA_002007465.1 of Ailurus styani. NCBI lineage: Eukaryota > Metazoa > Chordata > Mammalia > Carnivora > Ailuridae > Ailurus > Ailurus styani. Next base: position 422,874 of record LNAC01000774.1, read on the forward strand.
GTAGATCTCCTCTTTGGGTCTTTAACTTTCCCTTACGAGATTCCCCCCCCCCTCTTCAGTGGTCCTGGTTTCTTTACTTCCTTTTTCTGTTCCTCAGAGCATAAAGATTATCAATATGTCCTTGTGTATACCTTGTTCTGGTCTGCCATTTGGACTGCACTGTGTGTTAGACTTTAAGGCACCAGAGACCCTAAATAACTTGTAGCTCCCGGTCTTCCACATCCAAATAAGCATGCATTCCCCATCAGTATTTTCTGCTCACTTTGCAGTAGCTGGAGTTGATTTTTGTATTTTTTCTAGCTTTTTGGGTATTTTCTGCAGGGGCCAGAGGGTGTCATCATACATCCAGTAGGTTCTTACTCCATCATTCCCAGAACTGGTACTTTAAAGAACATATATTGATTCCTGTCTTTTTAAATGGTGTTAACAACACACACACACACTCTCTCTCTCTCTCTCTCTCTCTCTCTCTCTCTCTCTCTCTAATAGGTATGGGAATCCCAGGAGTCAAGTAGTAAACTTTAACACACAAGACTCAGAGAAAGGGTAGGGAGGGATCCTGTCATTTACCTAAATTCTTAATCATTTAGAGTGCTTTGTTAATTGTAAAACTCTTTAGGGCTATTTTTTCATCAAGTAAGATTTCTTAAAATTAGAAATTATTTATACACAATCATTTTTATTAAAACATTTATTTCCAAAAGGACAAAATATTTCATAATTTCAAAGTTTAAAGGTCTTTTTCTCTGTTCTAACACATATAATATCACACAGAAGCACAGATTTTAGAAATATCTCTTATAAAAATATTAATATTTGTCCTCTATTATGTATCTAAAAATATACTCAAGGAAGTATTATTAATATAAAATTAGAAACAACCTGAATAGTTAAAATAAATTTTGGTATAACCCCTGTGTGGAAGGGAGTATTTTGCATCTATTAAAAAGGATGAGATGGGGAAATCCATATGCTTGAAATGAAAATTGGCTGTGATATATTCTTAAATGAAAAGATTGACTGCAAAAATTATGTAAAATGATTAATTTTTATAAGCAAATGAATACTTTCTTCTAAATTCCACTCCAATTTATGTGTATGTATATTGCAATGACATATAAGGTCTAAGATTGTTAATACTGTTTATTTTTTAGAAGAAAAACTGAGGAAGGACCACTTTCAGCTTTTTATTATACCTCTCTACAGTTTNATGTGTATGTATATTGCAATGACATATAAGGTCTAAGATTGTTAATACTGTTTATTTTTAGAAGAAAAACTGAGGAAGGACCACTTTCAGCTTTTTATTATACCTCTCTACAGTTTGCATTTTGTTATTTTATAGATTTAAATAAAAATCAAGTTCACGGAAGGAATTTATTCAAGGAGAGTTAATAAACCAAGGCATTTAATTTGAATAGAAAATGTACTTCTGTGTAGATTCTAATCTAAATAATTATTTTTCAAAAATTTATTCTTATTGAATTGAATCAATACTTCCCAAATAATTACTTAAATTCATAATAGGTACATTAGTTTCCTGTGGTTACTATAACAAATTACCACAAACTGGGTGGCTTAAAACAACAGAAATACGTGCTTTTGTAGTTCTGGAGGCCATATCAGTTACTTGACTCTCTCCTGCTTCTGGGGGTTGTCGACGATCCTTGGTTTGAGACCTTATCCCTCCATATCTGCCTTCATCTTCTCATGGCCTTCTCTTCTTTATTTTTCTTCCCTTTGTGTTTCTGTCTCAGAACCAGCAACTCACTCCCCTGCCTCCCCCGCCACCAGCCGCCTGTCCCGCTTCTCTTGTGTAAGGATTCTTGTTACTGGTTACTGGATTTAGGGCCTACTTGAATAATCATCTCAAGACGTTTAATTTAAGTATATCTATTAGGACCATTTTTCCAAATAAAGTAACATATTCACAGGTTCCAGAGATTAGGACATTTGAGCATCACATTCAGCCCACTCTGAAGAGATATGGGGATATATTTAAATGATGTCTTCTAAGCTAAAAATTAAAACTTTTTAATTTATTTGCAGCATTTCAATTTCAAAAATTTTATCAACACAAAACATTTTGTATATAAGATACATTTTAAAGAAATGAAAGTTAGAATCCATATTTATTGACTAATATTTATCTTATGGACTAAGATATATATAAATGGGACATATATATGTATATATATATATGCACCACTGTTTTGGCAAATAAGTTATTTATTTGTTTAATATTTACTTGATTTGGTAGCATATTTAACTGCCTGCTCTTTTTTATTTTAGGCCACTTGCATTTTCATTTCGTTTTAATTTATGGAGGATTGTTATACTATCAGATGGTAAAATATATAATTACATATACTATAAATAAGTACGTATTTGCCATAATTGCTTATGATAATTGAAGTAGATTTTCATTTTTAAAATTTTAAATAAATGGCATTAAATAAATGTATTAATGGATTTAAATTTAAATGGCATTTAAATTATAAGTAAATTATAAAATGTCTAATTTTATTTTATTTTATTTATTTTTTAGATTTTATTTATTTATTTGACAGAGAAAAAGAGAGCAAGAGGGGAATACAAGCAGGGCAAGTGGGAGAGGGAGAAGCAGGCTTCCCGCTGAGCAGGGAGCCTGATACGGGGCTCGATCCCAGGACCCCAGGATCATGAACTGAGCCAAAGGCAGATGCTTAATGACTGAGCCACCCAGGCACCCCTAAAATGTCTAATTTTAAAATTAGTTATTACAACTGTAATTCTGTGCTAAAGAATTTTAAGATTATTACTCACCAGCTATTTCTTTTTTTTTTTTTTTTT
>LNAC01000774.1:425716-483788 GCA_002007465.1 Ailurus styani
AGAGAGATTACAAGTAGGCAGAGAGGCAGGCAGAGAGAGAGGAGGAAGCAGGCTCCCTGCTGAGCAGAGAGCCCGATGCGGGCCTCGATCCCAGGACCCCGAGATCATGACCTGAGCCGAAAGCAGAGGCTTTAACCCACTGAGCCACCCAGGCGCCCTCACCAGCTATTTCTTGACATTGTTTTAAATTTTGAAGTAAATGGCGGATTGGACAAAACGATGGCAATGTATTTTGCATTGGAAATTCTGTTTGGGGCAGAAATAGTTGCACAGTCTCATGGAATAACTTATTTTGTTATCACAAACTGCATATATTTATCTGTTTGTAGAATTGGAAAATATCCACAAATTAAATAATGAAATTCCTTCCATCTTGCTGACACTTATCCTCTATTCTCAATGAACTCCGTGTCAGTAATATGTTGGAAATATGTAGTTCAGACTTCCTATAAAGAAACATACACACACACACACCTCTGACTGTTAGTTGTAGCCTTTGAGGAAATTCCCTTTGTTGTTTGGCAATTCTTATACTTTTTCTTTCTTCTAAGAGCCCAGAAGACATCTTTGAGTATCATGTTTTGAAAATATTTTCCAGAACACCAAAGGTACAGTGTTTAAGAAGGAAGAAATGAGTATTTATTTAGCATCTACTTTATATCAAGCATATGCTAGATTTTTTTATTGTTGTCTCATTTATTCTTGAGCATAACTCTGTAGATCAATATTTTTAGTATGATCTCCATTTTTTTTCCTTAGGAAAATAAACAGGTGCAGAAAGATTAAATTGCTTAGGATTCCACATGTATTCAAGGGTGAGGTTGAAATGAGCATCTAGGTCTGCCTTACTAAACGGTACAGATCACGTGACAATCTCTCCCAACTTTTCATTAAAATGCCTTCTAATTTTCGCTATGATATCTTATATTTTTAAATAGCATTTCTTTTTTTCTTTTTTTTTTTTTATTTTTGACAGAGAGAATGAGATCACAAGTAGGCAGAGAGGCAGGCAGAGAGAGAGGAGGAGGCAGGCTCTCCGCTGAGCAGAGAGCCCGATGTGGGCCTCGATCCCAGGGCCGTGGGATCATGACCTGAGCCGAAGGCAGAGGCTTTAACCCACTGAGCCACCCAGGCGCCCTTAAATAGCATTTCTTATACAAACCTGAGTATGCAGTCTCCAGTGATTAATCCTGGGAGGCCCTTGGCATAGACTCTGCAGATACTGATGCTCTATTGTGGAAGTCAGAGCACAGGGTATCCGGTCTGAAATTAGGCTTTCTACCTGATGTATAGTTTTATATTTGTCACCTTTGTGCTGAGGAAAAGATGACAGAAATATCAAATACTCTTGCATTTTAAAATATGAGTTACTAGAACATAACCTCAGCTCTGCTTCTGAATTAAAGTATGAAAATGTTGAATTAGAAGAAGGATATAAATTATAACCTCCAATGAAAGTAAAAATATACAAACTTCATTTTATACTTTTAAATTTATATGAAGGCTTGGTTAGCAAAAATGAATAATAACATAGATAGGTTCCCATTGCTGTTATTCTTTGTAATATATCTATTATAGGATTACACAGGAATTTTATTTATAAAATTTTACTTGCTCAGCTGGTAAAATTTTTTATACTAAGTAAGCATTCCAGGGTTAATATCATCATAGATTGGTTTATGTATAGGGAAAATATTTTAATATCTGGAAATGGGTTATAAAAATAGAAGTTTGTAATTTATTGTTACCCATCTTCTTATGGTTATTATCTTAAAATTGTCATGCTTATTTATTTTGATGTCAGAGAAAAGCAATTATTGAAATGTTGAAAATATTCTTTGTGACTACTCCACAGCAAAAAAAACTTATTCTCTAATAATTTATGTATACTTTTTATAAGTCTCTATTTCCAAAGGATGCACATAGGAGGCAATACAAGAGAAAATTATCTTTTGATACTGAATTCTTTTTCTTATGAAGAGATATCTCTTAAATGCTTGCTGAATGAGTTTGTTTTTAAACCAAATGATATTTATAATAAATATAAATTTTAAAATTGTAATAGTGTATTTTATTTTCTTGGATATCTCTCCTACCCCTTAAAAGCCAGTAAACGTCAAATCCTTTATTTTAAAGCTAGTTTAGTACATCTTTGGAGGCTTACCTTTCATTAGTGGTGTGATGATATTTCACTTTGTGAAGCAAGGTTGTCACCTAGTGGTGTTTTCAAGTAGTACAGCCTTCAGAATTTGCTAATGAATCGTCAGTATTTTAAAGGGAAATGCCAAATAAAAATAAACGTAGGTTTTAGTTTTTCAGAATTTAAAGTGTTTTAAATTAGATATAACTTTTCAAAGGTTTTTTTTCCTTATAATTTTTTCTAATTTCCATCTTTCAGTGTTTAATGTGGGGTCAAAAAATTTTTGTCTGGCCACTGAAATATTTGAGTGGTAGGGTATTGATCATGGTGTATATCAAGGCTTTTCATAATGCTTCACGTATCTAGAAGTTGTTTGTTTAAGGAAAAAAATGCTTCTGTAGTACTAAGTAAATTTTCCTTTTTTAGTTTTTGAATATTCATCCTATCAGTTTTTATGCCAGTTAATTTTAGGAAAAAATTGCATTTAAAATATTAAATATCTTTGATATCTTTGCTTTTGCTATTTCTATTTTGATAATATAACAATTTGAAAAATTAGTATAGAAGAAATTAAAATAGATTTTCTGAGATGTGAGTGTGTAAGTATGTACATGTGGAAGAAATTAATGTCATAGTTTAAATGGAAATAATGTATCTTTGTGTATGTAAAGAAATCATAAAAACTGAAAACTGAAAAATTAATGTGCTTTTAAAAATAGTTCATTTCTAGATAAAATAAGTTTTGTATTAAAAATAGTTTACTATATTGATTAAGATCAAGAGTAAGTGATTGTACTTAGAGGTACTTTAAATAATACATAACTTTATGTATCTGATACATTCATACATAAACCATTAGAGAAAATTAAATTTTAAGCTAGAGTTGATTCAGGTCCTTATTATAATTGTTGGAATAGAGATTCCAAGAATTCAGTGGTATTTATTTTGGCGTAGTAGATGGCTACTTTACCTAAAGGAAGAAAAAAGATGGCAGTGATAGAAGAGATACTTGGTTGTTAATGGAAATGCAATAAAAGACCTCTTTTTAAAATTTTTATCTTTTGTGTGTCATAGTATATCCTGTTCTGATTTATCTTTAGTGTTTTGTTCTTCCTAATTACTGTGTTTTGGTCCTCCTAATTACTGTGCTTAATAGGGATTTAGACAGAGAATCCCATGGGTTCATTCAGCTTATTGTGGCCATATCAATTTGTATTCTCAAAATTGATTTTTTTTTTACCCCTGATGTATCTACTATAATGAATATATTGATTTCATCTGTACCAAGTGATCTGAAGCAAATTTTATGCCATTTTTTATTAGCTTTGTTATCTTACTAATCTTGTTATTCAACATGGTTAAATATAGGCACACTTCAGAGATTTTGTGGGTTTGGTTTCATATCACCACAATAAAACAAATATCGCAATAAAGCAAGTCAAAATAATTTTTTGGTTTCCCAGTGCATATAAAAGTTGTCTTCACTATAATCTATTAGGCATACAATAGCATTGTGTCTAAAAAATGTACATGATTCAAAAATACTTCATTGCTAAAAAATTCTGTCATCTGACCTTCAGTGAGTTGTGATCTTTTTGTGGTGGAGAGTCTTGCCTAGGTGTTGATGGCTGTTAACTGATCAAGGTGTGGCTGCTGAAGATTGGGGCCAATGTAGTAATTTTTAAAAATGAGACAGCAATGAAGTTTGCTTCATCAATTGACTCCCTATCACAATTTCTCTATAGCATGTGATGTGTATTTTTTATAGCATTTTACCCATAGCAGAACTTCTTTCAAAATTGGAGTCAATCCTCTCACACCTGCTGCTGCTTTATCAACTAAGTTTATGTAATATTTTAAATCCTTTGTTTCAATCATCTTCACAATATCTTTACCAGGAACAGATTCCATCTCAAGAAACCACTTTCTTAGGGACGCCTGGGGGCTCTGTCATTAAGTGTCTGCCTTCGGCTCAGGTCACGATCCCAGGGTCCTGGGGTCAAGCCTGACATCGGGCTCCCTGCTCTGTGGGAAAGCCTGCTTCTCCCTCTCCCACTCCCTCTGCTGGTGTTCCCTTTCTCGCTGTGTCTCTCTGTCAAATAAATAAATAAAATCTTAAAAAAAAAAAAAAAAAGGATTGTTTAAATAAAAGGGGTTGTGTGCCTGGGTGACTGAGTTGGTTGAGGGACTGTCTTCAACTCAGGTCATGATCCTGGAGTCCTGGGATCAAGTCCCACACCAGGCTCCCTGCTCAGCCAGGTGTCTGCTTCTCCCTCTTTCTCCCCTCTCATGCTCTCTCTCTCTCTCTCTCTCACACACATAAATAAATAAAATCTTTAAAAAAAAGAAAGAAAGAAAGAAACCACTTTCTTGGCTCATCCATAAGAATCAACCCTTCATCCGTTCAAGTTTTATCATGAGATTGCAGCAATTCAGTCCCATCTTCAGGCTCCACTTTTAATTCTGCTCTTCTTGCTATTTCTACCACATCTGCAATTACTTCTTCCACTGAAGTCTTGAACCCCTCAAAGTCATCCAAGAGGCTTGGAATCAACCTCTTCCATACTCCTGTGAATGTTGGTATTTTAACCTTTTCCGTGAATCAGGAATGTTCTTAATGGCATCTAGAAAGGTGAATCCTTTCCAGAATGTCTTCAATTTACTTTGCCCAGATCCATCAGAGGAATCACTATCTACAGCAGCTATAGCTTTAAAAATTGTATTTTTCTTTTTTTAAAATGTATTTCTTAAATAACAGACTTGAAAGTCCGAATTATTCCTTGACTGCAGAATGGATTCAGAATGGATGTTGTGTTAGGAGGCATGAAAACAACATTAATCTTGTACCTCTCCATCAGAGATCTTAGGTGACCAGGTGCATTGTCAATTAGTATTAATTTGAAAGGAATCTTCTTTACTGAGCAGTAAGTTTCAACTTTGGGCTGAAAATATTCAGTAAACCATGTTGTAAATGGATGTGCTGTCATCCAGGCTTTGAGATTTTATTTATAGAACACAGGCAGAGTAGATTTACTGTAATTCTTACGGGCCCTAGGATTTTCAGAATGGTAAATGAGCACTAGCTTCACGTTAAAATCACCAGCTGTATTATTACTCCCTAAAAAGAGAGCCAACCTGTTGCTTGAACCTTGGAAGCCAGGTATGGACTTCTCCTCTCTAGCTATGGAAGTCCTAGATGGCATCTTCTTCCAATAGAAGAGTGTTTCATCTACATTGAAAATCTATTGCTTGGTGTAGCCACCTTCGTTAATTATTTTAGCTGGATCTTCTGGATAACTTGCTGCAACTTCTGCATCAGTACTTGCTACTTCCCCTTGCACTTTAATGTTACACAGAGATTGCTCTTTTCCATAAACCTCGTGAACTAAGCTCTGCTAGGTTCAAACTAATTCTGCAGCAGCTTCTCACCTCTCTTAGTCTTCATAGAATTGAAGAGAGTTTGGGCCTTGCTCTGGATTAGGCTTTGGCTTAGGAGAACGTTGTGACTGGTTTGATCTTCTATCCAAACATTAAAACTTTCTCCATATCCGCAATAAGGCTGTCATTTTCTTATCATTTGTGTCTTCATTGGAATAGCACTTTTAATTTCCTTTAACAACTGTTTTTTTTTTTAAGATTTTATTTATTTATTTATTTGACAGAGAGAGAGAGATCACAAGTAGACAGAGAGACAGGCAGAGAGAGAGGAGGAAGCAGTCTCCCTGCTGAGCAGAGAGCCTGATTCGGGCCTCGATCCCAGGACCCAGAGATCATGACCTGAGCCGAAGGCAGAGGCTTTAACCCATTGACCCACGCAGGCGCCCTAACAACTAACTGTTTCTTTACAGCTTAGATAACTGGTGCAGGGACCTACCTTTCAGCCTGTTTCAGCTTTCTACATTCCTTTGCCACTAAGCTTAACCATGGGTAGCTTTTGATTTAAAGGGAGAGATGGGTGACTCTTCCTTTCGTTTGAACACTAAGAGGCCAGTGTGAGGTTATTAATTGGCTTAATGTCAGTATTGTGTCTCAGTGAATAGGAAGGCCCAAGAGAGGTCAGTGGTTGGTGGAGCCATCAGAAAACACATATTTATCTATTAAGTTCACCTTTTTGTATGGGTGTGGTTCATGGCACCCCAAAGCAATTACAGTAGTAACATCAAAGATCATTGATCACAGATCACCACAACAAATATGATAAGGATGAAAAGTTTGAAATATTGGGGTGTCTGGGTGGCTCAGTTGGTTAAGTGGCTGCCTTTGGCTCAGGTCATGATCCCGGCGTCCTGTCCACGTAGGGCTCCCTGCTCAGCAGGGAGTTGCTTCTCCCTCTCCCTCTGCCCCTCCTCCAGCTTGTGCTCTCTCTCTTGCTCAGTCACTCTGTCTCTCAAATAAATGAATAAAATATTATTTTTAAAAGTTTAAAATAATGTGAGAATTACCAGAGTGTGACAACAGATATGAAGTGCACAAATGCTATTGGAAAAATGACACCAACAGACTTGCTCAAAACAGGGTTGCCACAAACCTTCAATTTGTAAAAAGTACAGTATCTGCAAAGCACAGTACAGCAAAGTACAGTAAAACAAGGTATGCCTGCATTTTATTTTCCCAAATTATATTCATAAATAGGAACTTATAAGTCATGTTCTTCTACCCTAGAGGGGGAAATTAGCAAGTTATTATTTCAGTGCTTCTGGGTTATAAGAATAATAGCAAGAACGGAATTTTTTGGCAAGCATGTTACAGTCCACTTGCACAATGGGAATCGAAACAGGATAGGCAGAGAGAATAGAAAGCTCTTTATTGAGGCAATTCTGTAAAATATTTTTTAATGTGTTGATGGGGCATCTGGCTGGCTCAGTTGGTAGAGCATGAGACTTTTGATATTTGGGTTGTGAGTTCAAACCACATGTTGGGTGTAGAGTTTACTTAAATATATATATATACATATATATATATGTATATATATATATATTTCTAATGTTTTGAGAATTTGCAATAGGTTGTCAACTTCCATATTTGACAGGTCCAAAGATACCTTTGAATATAATTGATTTTTTTCATTATCTCATATTTTATCCTCTTCTTTCCCAATATGAGCTTAGGTAATTGGAAGTTAGTTATCTTTATTTTGTGTCTAAGCAGGAATTCACTTATTAAAATTCCCATTTTGATATTTAGATTATATATTTGGGCCAAAAATCTCAGTGGGGTAGCAAATAATCATATATAGATCAAAGACCACAAAAACCATACAAGGCCATTTGATTTGGCTTTTATTCAGAGACAGTTAAGACTACTGTATACCAGTTATTGTCCAGATACGTCCATTATTTTTTTATTTTGTTCCTATCCATTTGGGAACAGTGTTTTCATTCTTAGTTTTCTCATTGGCATTTTAAATAATTTTTTTGTGTCATCAACTTAATTTGTATGTGCAGTAATAGATTCTGTCTTTGATTACTTTAGGAATTTAGGTCTTAGTTCAAACTGCTTGAATGGATGAGGTGGGCGGAGAGGATGAAAACTAGTGTTTGCTTTTTAGTGTTTCTGGCCAATTAGAACATTCCTCTTCCCTAAAAAACAACAACAACATAAAAAACAACAACAACAACAAAAAAAACAAAACAAAAAGAACTATGTGGTCTGGAAATCTGAAGTAAGGATGAATTCCATATATGTCCAGTTTGTAAAATATTTTTGCCAAACTAAATGATTTGACACTTTTTAGTCTGATGTACACAACTCTGGTAAAAGCATTTGTTACCTATATAGATGTGTTCATTGCTTTCCAAAAGTCATACAAAGTGACCCAAAAGATAGTTCTTTTACTCTTTTGCTTGAAGAGGAAGTCAACCATGAATATTACATCATTTGAGAGACACTTTGGTACAAACTTGCATGTGAAAGACAGAGCAAATAAGCAGATAATTTTAATAAACTAGTATGATTAGTAAGTACAAAGTAACAAAGTGTGTGTTCCACATGCAGGCTGAATTCTGTTTTGTTTGGCTTATATATTGCTTTACAAAAAACTAAAGGCTAGGGGTGCCTGGGTGGTTCAGTGGGTTAAAGCCTCTGCTTTCAGCTCAGGTCATGATCTCAGGGTCCTGGGATCGAGGCCCGCATCGGGCTCTCTGCTCGGCAGGGAGCCTGCTTCCTCCTCTCTCTCTGCCTGCCTTTCTGCCTACTTGTAATCTCGCTCTCTCTGTCAAATAAATAAAATAAAAAATATTAAAAAAAAAACCTAAAAGCTAAAAATGAGAAGTTCTGACACTCTTTACCTGTCCTCCTACAGATAGTCACCTGGAGGTGAGTTAAGGCTGCTCCCTGTAGATGAGGCATATAGTCTTCAGTTTGTCCTTGTCCATCCACACAGTATGTGCCCATCATAGCCAGCAAATAAGTTAGACTCAAGGATTTTACCTGCTTCAGAAGAATGAATGAAAGGGAAATTGGCTGTCTTTTTCCCTTATTGGTAATAAGAGGTATTAATGGTGATCCACTATCTCAATCAGATAAATGAGATTAAAATAATAGTATTTGTTTTATCACAGTTTTCTGTCAATTGAGATTCTTGAACTGTAGTTTGGGCGTGTGTGTTTTTTTTAATGCCCAGGTGACTTTTGAACATGAAACTAAGATGGTTCTGGTAGTAGCACTTAGTAGGCTCTGTGTGACCCTTCTCGTTGAATATATATTTGTTATTTGTAGTAGGAAATCCCTCTCCCCCAAATTGGTAGATAATAATTTTGGAGCTTTTACTTCTTAAGTGAAAAGAGTTGCTCAGGATTACAAATTAAGTGACTCTGAGTAAGATGGAATTTTAGTATCTTCTATTTATGAAAAAAGGAAGCAGTTTCTAAAATCTCTTTTAATTTGAGCACTTATTAAACTGGGACTTAAGATGGCATTTTTGAAGTTAAAATTAGTGAGAAATGTTAGTCTATTCTGTATCATGAAGATATTTAGCCCTTCAGTGACTTGCTTGTCAATAAAATATATTTCAATGTATTTTTAGTACAGAATAGTAATGAGTGATTTTATAACATCACTGTTCCAAAATCTCTACTAGAATGGAAAAATGTGTGCTTTTGCTGTTTTAGTAAACAAGAGCTCTCTGGGGTTTGTTTCTTCTTTAAGGTCTATATGCCTTTGGGTTTTACGTGCTCCGAGATGGTACATGGGAACTGATTATAATTCTCTTCCCTCCAGGTCCATCGTGCAGCTGTGTACAGGGATCAGATCTGGCACGCTTGCTCCAATTTTTCAATTCTTTTCTTTCCCAAAATTTCTCACATTAAGACTGCTGAATTTTGTGTTTTGTTCTTTCAGTTACTGCATTACTATAATGCAAGTTGAAGCCAATTTGGGAATTTGACTTTTATATTTATTAGTTTTTATTTGTTTTATTCATTGATAGTGTTGGAGTTTTAAATGTTTATGAAAACAAGATGAATTTTAAGTCCCAAGTTGTGGCTAATTTAGATTCAGTCCTTCCCCAGTAAAAATGTTACAGTATTTACAGAAGGATCATCAAGATGTTACTGGGGAGAGCTGTGAATGGGTCTGCTGTTCCTTGATAGGAGTATAGCTGTAAGGGTAAGGGAGACTTGCAAGATGTGGAGATTGAGACTGAGCCACATTTTAGAATTTGTTATATTCAGGAGGCATTTTATACGCATTATTTGAAAGAAATCACATGATATTTGACTTACACACGTATAAAGTCAAATTTCCACCTCTTTATGGCTTCGGTCTTTACAATTTCTGTGAGTTTTCTTTTTTATATTATGTAGGGATAGGTATTTTTATTGTTTTTTACAATTTTTGAATCTCTAATTATTAGTATTCTCTGATCTTTCATTATGAAACTAGACTTTTTTTCTTTTAAGATTTATTTATTTGAGGGAGAGAGAGAGAGAGCGCGCGCACTCAGGGGCAAAGGGCAGAGGAAGAGGGAGAGAGTATCTTAAGCAGACTCTGTGCTGAGCATGGAGCCAGATGCGGGCCTCAATCTTATCAAAATGAAATCAGGACCTCTGCCACTCAGGTGCCCCTGGATATATTCTTCTTTAATATATTGTGGAACTCAATGATTGAGTTTGCCTAGTTGTCCCTTTCTGTGTGTGTTGATAAAATTGTCTGTGGACCAAGAAATTGATTTGTGCAGATACTGGCTTATGTTTGTGTTAAGATCATAGTTCTAACATTAATAATTGTGGTTGATAAATAAAAATTATATGTTGTAATGAAAAGACTGGTGAACTGGGAGTCAGGAAGCATTCTTGTTTTAACTTTGTGTCACTTAATTTTCTCTTTTTGGGAAGTTCTGTTAACATCTTTGGGCTTTCTTTTCCTCATCTGTAGAACTGAAGAGATAAATTTTACTTATATTAAAGATTTATTCCAGATCATCTCATTTCCCGTGATCTTTTAAATTCTAAAGGTGTACCTTTCTAGAAAAACAAAGTATTTTATTAGTCATTGCATACTACTTCCACATTGTGTAGGAATTTTGAAAGCTGTGTTTTTGTAATTACTCAGCACTAATCACCCATATCTCTTTGTGTAGTTGCTTTCTATAATCCGTCTCAACCTAAACTCATTTCTCATTTCTTCCCCAGCCAGAATATTCCAGGTTATTACCTCTAGAATGTACTTTACCCTTTTTACTTTTATGTTGTTGCTCATACTATTCCCTTTTGTGCCTTCTTTCCCATCCCATAGCCGCTTTGAGCCCCTGTAATGTTTCATTTATAATTATTTTGGCCTTGCATGTTTATATATTTATTGTGTTGTGCTGTTTATGAGGCAGTGAACTCCTCAAAGGCAGGTGTTTAATTTTCATCCTTTTACTAATCTTATTACTGACTCACATACTACTTTTCACACAAATAGGGACTTAATATTTCTAAAACTGGATTTGTAAGATGACTAATTACATGTAGTCAGTGGCTAGGCCCATTGAAAATTTAACAACATAATAAGAAAGTAACAGCCATTTTGAATTAAAGCAGTGTTTCAACCATCTGTGCTGACTATAGACATTTGTATTCCCTGGTCACTTTTGTCCTGTTATTACTGTCTCCCCCTCCGTTCATTCTTACTGACTCATGTACATACTTAACACTTCTGTTTTTCCTCTGTAACCCAGTTAATGACTTGCTTTCTTTCATCATTATAGTTTAGCTCTGTGATGGTCTTAAACTCAATACTATATAATTGTTTTAATACATTCTTGTTTTGATATGTTTACTTTTATCTCCTTGGTCTTGTTCTTAGGCTTATCAGCTTTAATCTCTTATTGTTCTTTTGCATTCTTCAATTTACATTTCTTTTCACTTGCTCTGTCATTTTTGAGAAAATATTCAATCTATGTTCCTTAAAGGTACATGCTCTTTGGTTGTTGTCTCCAGGTAGAGTTTACATTGACAGGTGTCTTAGAATTAGCCTGATGTTGGAGATTGATGGTGGAATTGCAGGCCATCAGGAATGAGCTTACTGTCAGACTAACACTCCTGTATCTTTTCAGTGGGAGAATGTCTGCAGCGGCAATGTTTGCACCAACCCTTCCGTTAAAGGAGTTGATACTGATTATAAAAGATGTGAGATGGGGGGTCCCTGGCTGACTCAGTCGGTAGAGTGTGCGACTCTTGATCTCAGTCAGGGTCATGAGTTTGAGCCCCATGTTGGGTATAGACATTACTTAAAAATAAAACCTTAAAAAAAGTAAAAGATGTGAGATGTTAATGGGCATTTGTACAGGTGGACTTTTGAGGGGATGATTCTTTGAATTCTAGAATTTATCAAAGAATTTTAAAATGCCTGCATTGGGCGTGAATGAATGGTTAGAAATGACTCTCTCCTTGGATTCAATAATCTTTTTACTCTTGAATTAATTATTGTCTACAACAGATGTGATGTTGGTTTAGACTCGATAAAAGATCAAAAGGCAATAAGACAATGGGTAAAAAAACTGAAAAGAGAACAGGAAAAGTAAAAGGTATAAGCTAAAAAGTTGCTTATCTTTGTGCCACTTTAAGTCAATAGCATTTACTAAAGCTTTCTCAGGAATGTAATGTCCAAGAAAGGGGATCTGAGAAGATAATATGAGAAAGTAGCAGAGGAAATTGTCAGGGATTAAGTTTAAATCTATGTTATTTTTAGTTCTATTTTTATAGCACATCTCAAGTCTCTTAAGAACTTTTGTATTGGGATGCCTGGGTGGCCCAGTCAGTTAAGTGACTGCCTTCCGCTCAGGTCATGATCACAGGGTTGTGGGACTGAGTCCCACATTGGGCTCCCTGCTCAGTGGAGAGCCTGCTTCTCCCTCTCCCTCTGCCTGCTGCTCTGCCTACTTGTGCTCTCTATCTATTTGTCAAATAAATAAATAAAATCTTTAAAAAAAAACTTCTGTATTAACAAATATTTAAGTCTGATACTGTATTTGCGTAATAGTAACAGTAGCTCATACATTTATTTAGAAGTATTTTGATATTTAAATGGCTTTTCTCAGAAAGCATATGGATAATTTTATTGACACAGCATCCCTTTAAGGATACGAAAGAGGGAAAATATACATTACCCATTTAGTTCTATCAGAGAAGGTAAATAAATGGAATATCCAGAGCTCTTTCCCTGGTATTTGTAGTAGAAGCTTTTTGTAGTATGGAACAAAATTGCATGTTGACTTAAGAATATAATTTGGTTAATTTTGATTTTAGGAAATATTAAGCTGTTTATTTTATTTTAACAGGTATCTTTCAGATGAAGGCATTGAAGCTTGCACAAGTTCTCCTGACAAAGTCAATATAAATGACATCATCCTGATTGCTCTCAATGTAGGTTTTGTTTATTAACTTATAAACATTTTAAATCTAGAAGCTTTCATGAAAAATGTTTTATAGAATAAACTGGATTTTAAGAAAAGTAATATGGAGGACATCTTTTGCTTTTACTGTGTATTTTAAGTTGTAGTGATGTTTGTTGAATTGGGTAATCTCATATCAACCCACTTTTTAGAAATATATGTTTTTTATAACATCTATTATACAGAATCTAATAAGAAAGGAAAAAATGCAATTAAGATTCCCATTTCCCCTCAGTGATCAGTTAGAGAATTTCATAACATTTACAGGAGACATATAATAACAGAAACTACTGATCGTATTTATTAAAACAAGTCATTTCATTAACATAGGAACTCCAGCTAGGTTATAGCTTTTTGACAGTTGTATTTTTTTGTTTCAAAATAACTTTTCCTGTTGATGAAAGTAATATATATTTTTGTTTTTGTTTTTTTATATTATTATTATTATTATTATTATTATTATTATTATTATTATTATTATTACTTGTCCCAGGGGTACAGGTCTGTGAATCATCAGGCTTACACCTTTCACAGCACTCACCATATCACAAGCCCTCCCCAATGTCCATAACCCAGCCACCCTATTATCCCTACCCTCCCACCCCCCAGTAACCCTCAGTTTGTTTCATGAGATTAAGAGTCTCCTATGGTTTGTCTCCTTCTCGATAAAAGTAATGTATATTGTAAAGCACTTCAGAAAACAAAAGTAAAATAAGAAAATTAAGGCTATCCATAATTATAGTTTTGCTGTATATATATTTCTTTCCAATCTCTCTCCTTCTACCTATCTCTATAGCTGTATTTTTTCCATAATTGGAATTGGCTTTTGGATTTTTTTGAAGAATTATAAAAATTGTTTGAAATTTAGGTGTAAGTATATGAATATTCTTTTTTTCAGCCTTGGTGTTATCTTATTGGGAGTATTTTCATATTATCTTTATAATAATAATCTATTACATTTATAATTTAATCTATTAAATTAAATTTATAAATTATGATAAGTAGTCAACAAAATTCATAAGAGAATAACTTATCCTCTTATTCATAAGAGAATGACAGATCCACCATATCACTGCAACACAGGTGTAATGTGAGGCTGAAATGGCAGGAACTGATAAGAACATATAAAATATAAATAAATATAGAACTGTGTATAACTTTTTCTTTTTGCATTAATTTATATACAATTAAATGGACTTACACAGATAAAATTTATGTTTTGAATTCTGTCATTTTTTTCAGCTTCTTTGAATTTTATTCAATAAAACTAACAAGGTCATTTTTTGTTTCTGAGCTAAGAATGTAGGTTTTTAATAAAGGAATAGCATGTTTTAAAGTAAGCTTTAGAAATTATGCATGTTGTCTATGACTACAAATGGGAATATTCCCTATACACTTTAACTTTTTTTGACTTGTACCCTAATAAGTGAATTCTACTTTCAAAAAATATGGAAAGAACTCTATTAATTAAAAAAAATTCTAAAGATGGTGAAGAGAAGATTTTGTGACTGTCTTCTGTTCTTTTTTTTCTTATTTATGAACTTAGGTAAATAGCAATGATCTCTCTGTAATTGGATGTGAAACTTTAAAATAAATCAAGATGAAGTATTTGTCCTCTGTATATAAGAGGTACATGATGACCATTATTTTATGAATTAATTTCTTAATAATTTTATCTGAAATATATGATTGAATACTCCAATCCAAGCTGTCATGCCATACAATAGGAAAAAGAAATACTTTTAATTAAGATGAAGTCTACAGCAGACAGATAATTTACTTTCCAAGCTTATGACTTTTAAATAAAATCAGGCCTTTGTAGTATTTCTGTTGAATTTTTTTCAACTTTTTAAAGATTCGGGGCTATTAGTCACTAGTTGAAAAAGACTTGTATTATTGATTCTTATTATATGTAACTTATTACATATTGGGAGAATAATCCTTTCATAAGCTTTCTTGTGTCCCACTCCTCCCATGCAAGACACACTGAGCTTGTTCCTTTACTAGCAATGAAAATGAAATAATATATCTATAGGTTTTTCCCAGTACCCAAAAGTAGAGCATTCCTGGGGCACCTGGGTGGCTTAGTCAGTTGAATATCTGACTCTTGATTTCAGCACTGGGCGTGGAGCCTGCCCAAGAGTCTCTTTCTTCTCCTTTTATCCCTCCACCTCGGCCCCTCCAGCTCATGTGCACATTCTCTCTCTCTCTCTCTCTCTCTCTCTCTCTCTCTCTCTCAAAAAAAAAAAAAAAGTAAACTTAAAAAAAAATGTAGGGCATTCCTGCAAAACCTTTTGTAAGCCAAAATGGTGTAGAATGAAGAAGTAATTACCATTAATTTATATGGAAAGATTTTAGAGCATTCCCAGACCCTAAAAAGTAACCTCTCAGGTTTTTCTGTTACCTTAGAGCATATCTTGCTAATGGATGCACAAAATAAATCCAAAGAGAAAGCACAGATGCTCACAACACAGTTCAAAAGTCTTGTGGCTTGATGCTGAGATGCTGAGTATAGTTCCTGGGGAAGAAGCTTGGCAGTCCCCTCTCGCTGTTTGGGGTGCATTCTGTTTCTATAAAAGCTCACTGTAACACAATCGCTCAACACTATTTTTGCTTTCCTCCTTTTCCTAAACGAAAATCTTTGAATTTCTTTCAGTTAGCGAAAACTCATGTAGGTCTTTTGTAAAAGCAAAGTGGCATAATGTGAACTTTTGAAAAGCAAGGGTAACTATACAGTGTTTCTGCCCAGGGAAGTCCAGTAGGGATGAGCACCTAAGGCATTTTTTGGTCTGGTCATAAAAGTACCCTTAGCCTAAACGAAGAGCAGTTCTAAGACCCCTCTCCCCAAAAAGCAGGTGTTCACCATAAATCACATTGTTTATACAAATCGTCCAGGCAGTGAACCACATTTTCAGTTAGGAAATGTTAAGTACAAGTTCCCACATGCCAGCCTGGGGCCAACCTTGTAAAAGCAAGCCGTTCTAAAAAGAGCAGCTTCAGAGCTCCTGTATAACTCATTTCTGTATAGATTTTTATGTTGAAAGGAGGGTTTTTATTTTTTCCTCTGTAGAATGGGGAGTAAGTACATTAAGAAATGACATTAAAAACCAGCATGTAGTTTGGGCTTAAATACCTGAATTACTCAGAAGTAAATTAAGTGATAGCTCAGTCTTAAATTACTGAATACTATGTATTAGTAAAAATTTAAAAACAGATTTTAAAAATTTCTTTTAAGATTCTGTATTATATAAAATGACTTGCCAGATAGAAATTCCATTGAACTTACTCGCATAAATAGAAATCTTTTGTATGTGTGCACATGTGCATATATATTTATAGATTAAACATTTCTCCTGCATAATTTTTTATGTCCAATGTAAATGTATTTTTGGACCCAGTTTTACTAGTGATCCTGATATAATGGCATCTGAATTGTAAAATTTCATTTGCAGTACTTATAAATTGATTTTGATTTTAAGATATTTAAATATTTGGTAGGTCATTTTCATCTTGCTGAAAGAGTAATGAAATAATGTTCATTATATACGTGTATGTATAACACTTTAAAAGCTATGTAAACTTTGAATATATTGTCTCCCTTTAGCCTGATAATAACTTTATGAAATAGGCTTGGTGCTATTTTTTCCATTTTATAAAGGGATAAATTAGCTGGATTTAGAGAATTTGTGGCAGTGTCCATGGTCCTATCAGTTAATTACAGATTGTAATGATCCAGAGTTTAGAATTTTAGTATAGGGCACCTGGGTGGCTCAGTGGTTAAAGCCTCTGCCTTCGGCTCAGGTCATGATCTCAGGGTCCTGGGATCGAGGCCCGCATCGGGCTCTCTGCTTGGCAGGGAGTCTGCTTCCTCCTTTCTCTCTGCCTGCCTCTCTGCCTACTTGTGATCTGATCTCTCTCTGTGTCAAATAAATAAATAAAATCTTTAAAAAAAATAGAATTTTAGTATAGTGCTTATTTCAACTTTATGTTGATGCCTCATTTTGGTTTAAATTAAATTTCACAAGTATTGCTAAAAACCAGAAATGAGGAACCCTGGTATATCGTAAAATTTGTACATATTCTGTTTTGCATACATATTTAAATATTTCAGCCTTTGAGTGACTTCAAAATAATGCCTATATTTTTATGAACGTGAGTTGTATTACTGACGTGATGATTATTCATGTTCAGATAACAAAATGTACGTATCTTATATTCACAAATAAACATGCTAGTTAACATTTATTAAGTGCTTACTCTTTGCAATTCATTGTACTAAGTACTTCATGTGTAATTAACATTAGGAATAAAACAATCCAATATATGGAATGTTAATATAAGAAAATATTTTTTCGCATCTTTACTCAGTATTTTCAAAGTGAAAAGGCATGCAACTTGAGATATGCTTATAATTCTTTCACTCTGTTACTGGATGGAGGCTGCAAAGACGATAAAGCTAACATATTGTTACACAAGTATTTTGGATTTGGGGCTTAGTTTGCCTGGCAGTTCCACTTGGTGAGTTGTAGCTTAGGAGTGACCCTTGCATTACATTGAGAATTAAAATATGAATTGTGGTAGTAAAAGACTGGAAAGATCTGTGGGGATTGTATAATTTATATGCTCATTTCTTAAGCTGACCACATACTAATATTTCAAATAAGAGGACATTCTGTTATTGTAGGTGATGAAAGAAGACTATCCTACTTCTCTCCATGTCTTCATTTTATGTCACAGTAATTTTAATCATCTAGTGTTTTCCCCCTAAGTCTAACACGAATTTCTGCCTTACAGTTTTTGTGATTAAATGCACTCTATTTTCTTTTATTTAGCTCTGAAGGAGATGAAGAGCTGTTGTTATATTTTAAGGAAGAACAGGACAGTATAAATTCAGTTATCAATCTAACCTCACACTCTCAGTCATCAGGATAATTTCTTAGCTTAAATAATTAGACCTTCTTCATGAGTATTGATTTTCCTCTGAGCAAGTTTCTTATTGCTCCTTCAGTTTTTTCTTCCTAAACAGGACAATATCCTTAAAAGTTCTGCTTTTTTGTAAATTGTATAGTTGAAGTTTTGTTTTTATGTCAGAAATGCAGTAACTTTGTTTATGTTCTTGTGTTTTCATTTTTGTTTTGCTTTGGTTTGCACTTTCATATAGTTAGTCATTTGTTCACTAACTTTGACTTTTGTAATTTGTTTAAGCAAGTGATAGAGATTTTTACTACAATAAAGTCTTCGCATTCTTGCTGTTGCAGTGGTATTGTTCCCTAGGATATTTGTATGTTATGTAGCTTTGTTATATGTATTACAGCCAACAGAATAACGTGTTTTCATGACTCTTCATATGAATGTTATGTAGGATTCAGTTATCAAAAATATATTCTGTTTATACACTTAAAAGTAGTCACATGGTTTGGGATTGGGGCATTATTTTTTTTTTTTTAGTAAGGCTACAGTTATTATAAAATCAAGTATTAGGTTTTAATAGAGAAGATTTAGTAAGTTATCAAAAGGAATATAACCAGAATTAAGACCTTAAACATTACTATTCAACTTACCAGTGGACTTTTAATAACATATGTATGGGACTGTGTTACTTGAAAAGATCGATTATATGTATAGATCTCATAATCAGCTAAAAGATACTGATTTAAATTTTATTCTACAGGCCTTAAGTAATTTCATCTTTTGTTTATAAGATCAGATTTAGATTTACTTTTCTCTATAATTATATTTTAATAATAATATTTTTATTTTAGACAGACTTAAGAACAATTGGCAAGAAATTCCTCCCCAGTGACATCAATGGTGGAAAGGTAGAAAAGGTAAAGAAAAACATTAACTTCCTAAATTATGCTAACTATAATAAATATGAACATTTACTAAGTTACTGGAATTATATTTTGTCAATAAAGACTGCAACTGCAAAATATTTTAGAAGTAAATAGGTCACAGAGTTATCCTTATAGTGACTTTCTGTACAAATAGAAACTTATTGACTTGAACTTTCACACTTTTGTTGACTTTTCAACATTTAAAAAAAAAAACGTCAGTTTCAGGAATTATAATTATGGGACACTTACATGTGAGATTTACCAGATATTGCTTAATATGGGACAAGGAGCTTTTTGTACCTTTTAATTTTATTTCCCTATTTCCATGTTTATCAAATGAACTTATTTATATAAAATTATAAGATTGTGAGAATATTAGGAGCAATTTGTCAAAGCTGTGCATTTGGTTATTGCTTTCATTTTGTAACACATATGTATATTAGTGCACAATATACATAATATAATATATGTATTATATATGTTATGTATATTAGATAATTTCAAGTATATATATTCATGTTATGAATTTTTTCAGTGATCTTTTTAATATCTAGGGATATGGTTTTTAGATACCAACTACTCAGTCTTTTACTTCTTTATTTATATTCAATTTCTTCTTTTTATTTGAAAATACATGTTAATTGTGTCAGCCAAGAATTTTATGTGCTATTGGTCACTTTTTGGAGTATTAAAGAACATCATTATCTATAAATAAATACTTTCAGTGTGTATGTTTTGTCTTTGGATAAATACTCTTACCATTTTAACACTTCTGTTTTAGATCATTGTAAAAGGTCTATAATGTAACAAAGTTTCTTACATTTTCTAAATATTAATCTGTTTATGTAAATGATGGTAATCGTTTTGCTGGAAAGAACCATATGAGAATTCTAATCTTCTCTCATTTTTGAGACAGATACTCAGAGAAGAGGTTCTGTAAACTCCTCAGCAACTGATTTTAATATTTAACAACACTCTGTGTCAGCAAACTTTAATTATATTTTAATCTAAATTTCTTAGGCTACAACTTAAAAAGTTCATAACGTCTTCTTGATCTTCCCTCAGGGGAAATGGAGAACATCTGCTTACTTTCCCTTGAGAATAATTCTTCATATACTTGAGGACTTGTAAATGTCATTGCCACAGGTTTCTTTTGTTAAAGCTAGTTATCTTGATTCCTTTGTTTACTCTGTCTCAGATTTTTCATTCAACTTCATTGCTCTCAGAGTTCTCTCCAGTTTCTGTATATCTCTTTTTTTGGTTGTGGTAGTCATTCTCAGGCTTCATTGTACACAGCTCGGGTAAAACATAGATGGCCAGCCCCTCCCCTTCTACCCCCTGACCCCCCCAGTTTCTGATTCCACTGAATTAGGATAGAGCCCGAGAATCTCTATTTTGGACAAGTTTCCACGGGACGTTGCTTCTGGTGCTCTGGGAGGCATACTTAACAGGTTTCTTGATTACAGAACCCCAGATTAGGCAGCAGTCCCGGTTAGGTCTGATGAGTGCAACTGTTCTTTATAGGAAAAGTGACTAACATCAAAGCCGTAATCCTCTTTGGAGGTAGATTAAAGGAGTATAGAGAGGAGTCTTCAAACTTCTCCCAAAAGAAGCCAAAAGTAAATGCTCACATGGTGTGTATTATTATTATTATTATTATATTTACTAAGTCTTGGGTAATACCATTTTTAGAATTTAGGAGTTTCAGATTGGAAAGGAAGAATGGAGAGCCGATTGATCTGTGATCTGATAAGAAAGACTGTAGCCCTGTGGTTAGAAAACAGTTAATCCTGGATACATTGAATTTACATCTTTTTTGTTCTAAGACAATTCTGGGGCCTCGGAAAGGCACTGTTATCTGGAGTTTGAAACTAAAGTCTTAATAATTGTTTTTAGTTATCACTGTTAATTTGGGGGAAGTAGAATGGCAAAAAAGGCAAGTAACTTAATCATTAATTAATATAAAATTTTGCTCAGGTTCTTTTCTCTTTCCTTCCCTTCTCTTAACACTATTTTGCAGTTCCTGTATTTTCTCCCTACGGTTGCCCATGACCTTACTGCAAAGGTTTCAAACAAATTTTTACAATGCTGAAGGGGAATGGGGTGCCTGGGTGTCGGTTGAGTGACTCTTGCTCTCAGCTCAGGTCTTGGTCTCAGGGTCACGAGTTGAACACCCACTCCCAGCATACGTAAAAAAGAAAAAAAGGGAAAAAAATGCTGAGGGGGAAGATGACTGCTGTCTCCAGGCTTCCAAGCCTAAGCCACGTCTTCCCACAGGCAGTTTATCTTTGAGGTTTAGGCCATAAAGATTGTGAGAGTGGACGGAGGTGTGGTGGGGAAGCCACCTTCTTCAACTTCTTTTCTGAGTGTTTTAGGGCAGGCTTTGCATTTCTTAGATATTACAAGGTTTTGGAATCTGGGAGCTTATAAGCTAAAAATCATGGTACAAAGTCATGACAAAAGAGGAAGAAACAAAACTGTTTAGTATTTTCAGATTCTTTTTTAAGCGTAATATTTTGCAGTAGTCATTTTCATAGCTTAAGCTTCTGAACCAAAGTATAGAATTATAAAATAGAGGTTAATATAAAAATATTTTACCAGTCCAGCTATGAGATAACCTTATGCAATACTGTGGAACCATAAAAAGGAAAGACTTTCAGGTCCGTACTTATTTTTTCCTTCTAAGTTTTAAAAATGACAGGTTGTATATGCCTTTTTAAATCTCAAACTGATTAAAGACCTAATTTTACAAATGGGAGAGACCTGCTCAAAGCTCTAGCAGTTCCGGCATCAACCACAAGATGGCTTCACTGCCTTAAAATTCAAAGTGAATGCCCTTTCACCATCAGTCTAGAAAATTAGATGGTTTTCAAAAGAAAAATAATTGAAAAAAGTTTTAAGTTTTAATTTAAATAAAATTATATCATGTTTTATGTATGTTAATTTATTCTGTGGTAAATAATACAATTTGTCAGTGTTCCTTCTGGGGAGTTATTCAAATTAAACATGCACTCTTACTTTTCAGAACAATGGATTACTCTGAAATATTGATTTTACTCTGCTTTATTTACAAGTTTTTATTGATAAATATTGGTAGAACTTCTGTGGAGTTTACAAATGACTGTACAAAACAATATATAGTACAAATACTCTTCTGATAATTGAAAAACAAACTGTTCACCTTCACTTTTTTTTTAATTCTTCCAGAGAACAAAAGGCTAAAAAGGTGAAGGATAGAGGTGTGGAAATAGGCAAATGACACACTAATAGAAGGGTTACTTTTGACTGGGAGTCTCACAGTGTTTTCCTCATATTTCATTTACTGTAATTGCTCTGAACGATCAAATAAGAAATTATGTTCTGTGCTATACTTCGATATATAAATTGATGCTTTTCACAGAGGATCTCAAACTTGGGAGAACCTCTTCAAGATTATGTCTATTTCTCAATAGGCTTTTTTTAAAAGATTTTATTTATTTATTTGACAGAGAGAGAGAGAGAGAACACAAGCAGGGGGAGTGGGAGAGGGAGAAGCAGGCTTCCCGCTGAGCAGGGAGCCCCATGCGGGCTCAGTGCCAGGACCCTGGGATCATGACCTCAGCTGAAGGCAAACACTTAATGACTGAGCCACCCAGGTGCCCCTCACTAAGTAGACTTTTATAATACCCTGTTTTTAAAATTTCTAAGGAGTGAAAACTTTTAGGTAGTCTTCTAGTAAAGGTACTACCGTATTTAGGATTCAGAAATTTTCTTTTTACTGTTGTTTATAATTTTTTTTACATTTATACTCTCTCTGTATGTGAATATCACTTGAAAAATTTGAGATAGGGATGAGGGACTACCTTTGCAAAGCTGTTTTTTCCAGCATCCCCAGTGCATTTGACTTGCTTTCCTCTTGATCTTTTTTGGTGCAAGCTTCTGACTTATCTCAAGGAGAGCCCTGATTTCCAGCAAACTCTTCTTTTTCTTCTCCTTCTCCTCTTCCTTACTGAAAATCTACTCTGCTATATCTGATGTTAAGCAGTTTATATGTGTTGTCCTTGTGGTCTTCAGAAAAACACTGAAAATAGAAATGATTACTGCCCCCTTTTTTTACTGCTGAGATAAAGGAACTGTAACTTCCTTAAAATCTGTCTGTGCTGCCAGGCAAACTGCTATTTATTCTGTAAATCTCCACTCACATTCCATTTCTAATTTTCTTGACCCCTTTTGAGCAGAATTAACTTTTAAGCATCGGTATTTCCATTGCCCTTTATGCCTGTGTCTGCTTTTGCTATGTAACAAATTTTGTCATAGTTTTAGAATGTGTAATAGAAAGATGAGAAACTTTGGTATAAGACAGATCCGAATCTGTATCCTGATTCTGCCTCTTACTAGCTGAATGACATCTGGCAGAGTACATTACCCTCTGCTCTCAGTTTTCTCATTTAAGATATACAAGTGATCCTATCGTACTTTATAGATCTGGAGGTAAATTAAGACAATTATTTTAAAGACAAAGGAAATACTGTATTTATCAAGGAGTTTTGAATGCATATTTGTGCTAAGTTCGAGGGATGCCGCGATCAACAGGACAGCCCCTGCCTTGTTGGAGCACATAATCTAATAGGAGATCAAGAAACTTACGTGTTCATGTAGTGAAACAAATATTATGTCAGAAGTACCTGTGATGAAGGCGCAGCCGTCTCAGCTTGGTGAAGTGGGAAGGTTGCTTTTCTTGCGAGACTATTAGTTTTTAGAGATGTGCTTCTCGGGTAATAGTGGGCAGATCCCCTTTTGGGGGCATATTTAAAATCTTAGGGTAGGAGAGTATATGTGTGTATAGGTGTGTGCACACCCCCACACCACCATATTCAGCATTATTATTTCTATTTGGAAAACTATAAAAAAATTAAAAACCTGCTTTATTGTACAAACTGTAAAAAACAGAGCTTGACAAAATCTGAACTGATAACAATACACAGAAGATAAGTATAGTGGACATTTGTGATTCCTAGAACCTGAGTTCTCTTTCTGTATGTGGGGGAATGTCCCATCTTTTGAGTCATGGTGGTGGAGAGAAAGAAAATGCTGAACACGTTTTCCCCAGCCTCCTCTGCACCAACTCCTTTGTACCTCAGCTCCGCTAGTCAGCCGTGGCTGCTATGGACTGGGGCTAGTCACTCAAATAAGCAGGAACTGTAGGGAATGCTCTCTGCTAGTGGTAGAAGCTACAGCAAGGTAGAGGTTCTAGGGTAACAGCTGCAGCAGTCTTGGGGTAGGTGTCCAGGGCCAGTGAGGCTGACAGAACAAGGTGTACAGCTAGATGCTTGCGGTGGGCTGGGTTCTGCTTGCTACAGCTTGGGAACGCCGATTGTCAGCACGTCTTCCTAGGTTGGAGTACAGTAATATCTTGTTGGTAGTTGAAATCAGCTATGGAAGTTGGCAGATGCTACAAATAGTAAGGCTTCTTCTCTCCCCTCCCCATCCGAGAACTGTTTTACGAACACACCTTGGCCACTAAACCATTTCTATAGTTTGGTTATGAGTGTTTTTTCTCTGTGTGTAGGCGGCAGACCTAGTTCTTTTATTCTCCTGACATTTCTGTGAACTACCCAGTGTCTTAATTTCAAAATATCTTGTAAACTGTTTGAACTATTTTAATGTAATATTTAACATATACAAACATATATGTTTTAAGCTTAATAATGAAGTGAGCGCGTGTGACGTTTCAGCCTGATACAAGAACTAGAACATTACAGTACCACTCTGCCTACCTTGGTGTCCTACCTCTTCCTCCCTCCCACACTTAGAACTGGTTGTTGTGAATTTTGAGTTTAACTTTACTTTTAAAAATATTTTAGTTACATATGTAATTATTCCTAATCAATATGTATTTTTTTACATTTTTTTATTATTTGTTTTTGATAATTCCAAATTCTCCAGGCCTTGGAGACTTAATTTTTTTAATGATTCTCATGCTTTATGGCTTGTTTCCTTATGAGTGTCTTGATATTTTCTTGTGATTTCATGTTTCTTGATCTTTCTATATGGGGATCCTGGGCACCTGAATCAGCAGTGCTTTCTTCCAGAAGGGATACCTGGAGCTGGTGGGTACCTGAGCTAGTGGGGGTGCTACTAACTTACAGTGAGTTGAGGTTTTGGCTATGGTTAATTTTGCTACTTTTCCACTAGCCCAAGGCTGAGGCTCTCTCAGTTGTAAGGTTGTTACTGTCAGAAGCACACATAGATCTTCTCTGGAGGAATATGTCCACCAAATTGATATTTACCATAGATGCCTGGATGGATAAAGTGAGCAATGTTCTGAAATTTTTAACACTGTATAGATAGTTGTCTTTCATTCTAGTTTTCTTGAGTCTGACATTATCCTTATAATAGTATAGGGTGTGACAAATCATACTTTTTCCCCCTGTGGTCTTTTCCTGCCCTATCCTCATGTTTATTAAAATAAAATTTTGTTAAAATGATATTAAGAGTTGCTTTGATAGGACAAAGAAATAGGTTAAGAACGAGCATCATAAATGATTTTTAAAGCTTGTCCTTCAGGCTTTTAAAGTAGCTAAGCAGAACCACTATTTCTTTTTCCAAGGCAGCTTTCTGGAATCATTTGTCCAGTTGCTTGGATCCTAAGGTAGAGATGTGAATGGTCTCATCAAAAACTTCTCTAGATACAAGTGAATGAAAAAATTAAACCCTAGGAAATTTTATTGAAGCCACTGGAAATGCTTTGAAAGCAATGATAAAGAATGAAGTGAATTATGATTTTAAGTACTTAAAAGGACTGTGGAGGGTGAAACTTTTTATTCTGTTAATTTTAACCCACTTTGCAATAATATTGGAAAATTGATCAGAACTTATTCATACTCATAGATTCCTTCATAATTAATATACTCATAGGCCCTGTGTCTAGAATTGATGGAGAATCTGATGCTTATGTTGTTAGGTATTGATGGAGGAAATGTATTTCTCAAGGAAATTGATAAGCTTATAAAAAGAAATGGCTAGCAGATATTTCATAGTAAGTATCACAGACTGTCTAAATTTAGGTAGTTCCTAGAGTCCTAAACAAAAATCTCAGTTTTCCAGGTGTGATCAGACGGTAGATAACTAATTCCATGTCATCCAGCCTTTGGAGAGTCTCATTGATAAACAAGAATGCTATTTAATATGATCAATAAAGTAATAAGCTAATAGAGCCATTTATATCTGGTATTCCATATCAGTTTATATGACTGGTCAGGAGTTCAGGTGACAGAGGTGTCCATCTTTCTAAGGAGAGGAAGGAATGAAACCTGGGTGAATTTTTTTGGCCTCAGGTAATATTTCTGGCAGATACTTGATATCATTTCTTATGATGAGAAATCTTTATCTGGAGAGACAACGATGAATTCTTCTTACCTATTTAAACTTCTTATAGTAATTTCTTTTACTTGTTCCTTATTACTCATGCAAAAGAGAAAATCAGACATTAAAGAAATGTTGGGTGAGGTGCCTGGGTAGCTCAGTCAGTTAAGCGTCCAACTCTTGATTTTGGCTCAGGTCATGATCTCAGGGTCATGAAATCAAGCCCCACGTTGGGCTGCACACTGGGAGTGGAGCCTACTTAAGATTCTCATTCTTTCTCTCTCTTCCCCTCTTTTCCTCCCCCCGAAAAAGAAGAAGAAATCATGGTAAAGATTGATCTTTGTTTTTTATTATTTTTATTTAAAATGTATATCTTTTATTACTTTGGGTTGCCCTTGACACTAGTTGGACACAGATTTTGAGCTTAATTTTCACTCATTATTGTGGATGCCTTTAGATGATTTTATTTATTTATTTATTTATTAAGATTTCTTTATTTTAGCGAGAGAGAAAAAGAGAGTGCACAAGCAACGGGAGAGGCAGAAAGGAGAGGGGAAAGCAGATGCCCCACTGAGTATGGAGCCCAAATCTGGGCTTGATCTCATGACCCTGAGATCCTGACCTGAACCAAAATTGAGAGTTGGATGCTCAACCAACTGAGTCACCTAGGCACCCCACCTTTAGATGATTTTAGATTCAGGGTTTAAAGTTAGGATTTAAAATCTTAGAACTGTAGCATTTTATTCTACCATTTTGTGTTTTATTTAGGTCCCATACTTCTGTATTTTGTTTACTACAGAGTAAAATAAACTGAATTTTGTAAACATAATAATGAAAGCATTCATTATGTCTGTTGGCTTACTTATAGAACATTTCTGAATTGTGGAATTACTAATATTAAGGCTTGATGATTCATACCGAGAAGTGACTATGAAAAGATTTTAGACTCTTTTACGAAGAGTCTAATAGTACCTCCTTTTCCACTTTGCTTTTGAATCAGTTGAGAAGTAAAATGTGGGAGATGTGGGCCAAAATATCAACTTTATTACTGATGAAAATTACTTTGAAAGATGTGGTTTAGTGGGAGAGGCAAGTGGACCCACTGAACCACAAACCAGGTAGACTTAGAACTCCCTCATGGTAGTTTCAATCCAGTGAAGAGCCTGAGTAAATACCTCCTACCTCAGAGTTCCTAGCTAGATCCCAAGAAAAAGAAGGGTGAGGATGAGCCCAGTATGAGTACAGTATATACAGTATATTCTTCCCAATCAGATAAGTCATTCCATGAGCGGATATCTTCATTTCTAAGACTCCTGGTAACAAATTACCACAAACTTGGTGGCATGAAACACAGAAATTTATTCTCTCACAGTTCTGTAGGCCAGAAGTCTAAAATCAATGTGTTAGCAGGCTTGGTTCCTTTTGGAGGCTCTGAGAGAACATCTGTTTCATGTCTCTTTCCTAACTTCTGGTAGCTGCGGGCAGTCTTTGACATGCCTTGTAGATGTGAAACTCCAGTTTTTGCCTCCACATGGCTTTTATACCCTGCATCTTTCTGTGTATGTTTATACTGTGTGTTTATTTCCCCTTATCTTTTTTTTAAAAAGATTTTGTTTGTTTATTTATTTATTTATTTATTTATTTATTTATTTATTTATTCGACAAAGAGAGAGAGATCACAAGTAGGCAGAGAGGCAAGCGGCCACGGGGGGAAGCAGGCTCCCTGCTGAGCAGAGAGCCTGATTCGGGGCTCGATCCCAAGACCCTGAGATCATGACCTGAGCTGAAGGCAGAAGCTTAACCCACTGAGCCACCCAGGAACCCCTCCCCCTTATCTTGTAAGGACACTCATCATTGGATTTCCAGCCCATACTGATTCAAGATGACCTCATCTTTAGATCCTGACCTCAGTTATGTTTGCAAAGTCATTTTTCCCAAATAAGGTTATTTTACAGGTTCCAGGTAGATGTATCTTTTAGGGGGCCACTATTCAATCCACTGAAAGGACTAGAGAGGCCAGTAGTTGGATTAATTAAATAAGTAAACTTGTTGCTTGCTAGGAAATATTAGGAGCTGGGGCAGGTCTTATTTCCTAGCATTCCCCAACTTTTTGTACTTATGGTCAGCTTTGATGTAGGAGATCAATCCTGTGTTTGTGTCATTGACATTATTTTTAATTTATGTTTCTTTGGTAGAATCTTAAACCTACTTGTCTATTTTGTGAGCATTAATGGTTAAAACTATGTAATATAATCTCTAAATCCATTTAACTGCACACGAGTAAAAGGCATTTTGTTACACACATTGAAAGCAAACAACGCCAGCAAAGGTGTCCTGTCAGCCCTCATGAGATATAAAACTCCCCAATTCCATAAAGGTACATTGTGTATTTCATATGACCAAGTTAGGGCTGGTGGATAAGAAATCCTAGGAAAGTTTAATTTCTTTCTTACTAAGAATTAAACAGAAACCAAAGTTTTTCCTGTCACGATTTAATGTAATCTCCCTAGGATGCATGTGTCTCACTTTGGAACACATAGATTTAGATCACTGATTGTCTAATAGAACTTTCTGTAGTGATGTAGGTAGTTTATATCTGTGTTGTCCAGATACAGAACTTTTGAAATATAGCTAATGTTACTCAAGAGTTGAACTTTTAAATATCATTTAATTTTAATTAATTTAAATATAAATTTAAGTAGTCACATATGGTTGGTGGACTATATTGGACAGCACAAGCTGTATATTCATCAATGTCTAAGCTAAAAATATTAGTAGTAGTAAAATAAAAGAATGATAAACATTAAAATAATTATAGCCTTGTCTATGGCTTAATTTAAATGTCCTTATATTAATGACTAACAAAGCAAAAGAAAATATTCATCTTGAATTTGAAGCTTATCTGTACTTATTAAAGATTTTGGACTTGTTTTAAGTTGGAACTTTTTTTTAATAACTGAAAATTAGATGAAATTTTAGTCTCTTTTCTAGTTATATTCTTTAGGACTAAATTTATAACAAAATTATTCCTCTATAGACAAAATACTGGTAAATATGAAGTAGAAATTTGTTAACTTGGGACATGCTTACTCAAGAAATTAAGTGTAAATGTTTGTCAGTCACTTCACATTTTTCTTTGCTGAAAATATAAATTATATTAATAGGCACAAAAAGATTTTACTTAACACTGTATAACAAAAAAGTAGCCTTTTTTTCCTTTATAGGTATGATACTTCTGAAAGGCATGATATTTTATAATGTATATTTGCCACTTTGTGATAAAGTTATTTTTCAGTCATGTAAACAGATTTTACCAGCATTTCCCAATAATGTCATAGGCATTTTATTATATAAAATTTTTAAGAACTGTTTTAGTCCATCAATTTTATTTTTGGCTTTGATTGAAATGTGACCAGAGAGAGCAAGAGTGCCAAGCATGTAATACAGCATTAGATTTAAATTTACTTAAAAAGATAATGTGAAAATAAATCAAGTACAGTTCACACTTTTGAACTTTATATGGTTTAAATTTTGGAGTATTGTATTCTTCATTAATGCCAGAAGAGGGTGTACTTTAAACCTGATGGTTTTAAACAGTAAACACTCCTTCCAACTGGTGGTGTAAAGTTGATGTCCCTTAAAAAATTACCAAGTTTTTTAAGTCCAGATTGTCCCTTAATGTACATGGGAGAAGATGGGGGGTCCATAAGAATAATTTAGAGCACATAATATTAAAAACATCTATTAATATACCTTTAATCCAGAAATACAACTTTGTTTTCCTCAAGTTTTCTCATTACTTTCTGAAAATGCATTCAGAATTAATGAATTCAGAAGACCCTTTTGAAGTTTTATCCTTAAATCCCCCCAAACCCTGATGTATGTCATATAATTTTACTTTTGACCTTATTTCATGAAATTATTATAAATCATAAAGTATGACCATTAAGGAAGAGAAAAACAGAATAAATGAAAAACAAAGCCATGGCTAGAAAGTGATATTTATTCCTTTGTATTTTGACAGCTTGAAGGTCCATGTGTTTTGCAAATTCAAAAAATTCGCAATGTTGCTGCACCAAAGGACAATGAAGAATCTCAGGCTGCACCAAGAATGCTGCGTTTGCAGATGACTGATGGGCATATAAGTTGCACAGCTGTGGAATTTAGTTATATGTCAAAAATAAGGTGATTGACACTTTAATTTGTATATTTGTTGCAGAGTGTGAAGGTGCTATTCAAAATGGATTTTGTTTTACAAATTTTAGAAAAAAGGAATGAACTATTATAAGTGCCTGTTACAATTTTTCAAAAGAAAGTAAAAAATTTATATTTCTACTTATCTATATAGGATAATAGGAGTAGAGTTACTCTTTCCTTAAATGTTAATTATTTTTAAAAAATTCAAGGTGTTTTTGTATGAAAAGTAATCATTTCCATTTTCTTCAGTAAATTTTATGTCACTCAGAAATTTCTAGGAACAGTTTTTCTGAATATGTTACCATTTCTTCTTCAGCAGCTGTGTCCATAACACTAGAAAGGTTTTATAGACTAATGAGTTTTCTTAGGAAATGATTGAAACTAGAGACATGTACCACTCTACTTTCTGAGAAGGCAGGGAATTCCATAAGGAACAATTTAACAAATTCTTCTTTTGGCTATTTTTATGAGAAGTTTTTATTTTTATTTGCATAAATTTGGTGCATAACATTGTGTCAGTTTAAATTGTACAGCATTTTACTTTGATATCCTTATATATTATGATTCCTAATGTAACAATTTATCACGTTACATAACTATAGCATAACATTGTTGTCTCCGTCTATTAGACTGTGTGTTAGATCTCTGGTTTATTTACCACTCATTACAAATTTGTATCTGTAAACTCCTTTAATCTTATCCCTCCCCACCATTTCCTGGTAGCCACCATTTTATTCTTTTTACAGATTTAACTTATTTGGATTCCGCATATAAATGACATCATATAGTCTTTCTCTGTCTGAATTATCTTGCTTAGCGTAATAGTTTAAGGTCCATCCATGTTGTTGCAAATGGAAAGATATTCTCCTTTCTCATGCTGAATAATATTCCATTGTATATATATATACCACATCTTTTTTTTTTTTTATCCATTATTCAAGTTGTTTCCAAATCTTGGCTATTGTGAATAATGTTGCAGTAAACATGAGAGTATGTACTTCTGGTCAAAATCCTGTTTTCATTTCCTTTGGGTATATACCCAGAAGTGGAATTGCTGGATTGTATGGTAGATCTATTCTTAATTTTTTGAGGAATCTTCATTTGTTTTCCATAGTCGTTGGGCCAATTTACATTTCTACCAACAATGTATGAGTTCCCCTTTCACCACATCCTCACCAACATTTCTTGTCTTTTGTGTTCTTGATGATAACCAATCTAAAAGGTGTAAGGTGATAGCTCATGTGGCTTTGATTTGCATTTCCCTGATGAGTAGTAATGTCGAGCAGCTTTCACCCGCCTTTTGGTCATTTTTCTGTCCTCTTTGGAAAAAAGTCTGTTTAGTTCTCATTTTTTAATCAGATGGGTTTTTTTTTGTTATGTTGACAGAGTTCTTCATATATTTTGGATTCTAACCCCTTATCCAATATATGATTTGCAAAAATTATCTCCCGTTGTCTCCATATCTCCATACATTGTCTTTTCATTTTGTTGTTTGTTTTGCTGTGCAGGAGCTTTTGAGTTTGATGTAGTCCCATTTGTTCATTTTGCTTTTGTTGTTGTATTTTTGGCGTCATGTCTAAAAAATCATTGCCAAGACCAATACTGATAAGCTTCTTCCCTGTGTCTAATTCTAGGAGCTTTAGGTAGCAGGTTTTATGTTTAAGTCCTTGATGCATTTCAAGTTAATTTTTGTGAGTATTGTGAGACAGGGATCCAATTTCACTGTTCTGCATGTGTTTCTGTGAGAGACTTTTTAGAGTTGGCATTCCTGTTGGGATGGAGAAAAGCGATGACAAGGAAATGTTTCCTTTATCATCAGTGTCCCCACTATTTCAGTTTGAGCAATTTTCCAAGGTGGGAATTTTCGTTGGACATTTGCAATGTTGTTTTATACGCTTATGTTTGCTGCTCTGGGTCCTTTGAGCTTTTTCACTTAATGTGAACTCCTAGACCATATTTCTCTCCTAAGTGAGCATTTAACAAGTGTTTAGCATCTGCTGTGTTCCAGCCCCTTTATCCCGTTCTAGAGGCACAGAAGTTAAAAAAAAAAATTTCTATTTTGCCCCCAAATAGCTGCTCTGCTAATGAGGTAGGCACATAGGCATATAAGTTATAATAAATATGTCAGCTAAAAGAATTAGGAGTCAGGTTGCCTGGGTGACTCAGTGGATTAAGCCTCTGCCTTCAGCTCAGGTCATGATCTCAGGGTTCTGGGATGGAGTCCTGCATCAGGCTCCTTGCTCAGCAGGGAGCCTCCTTCTCCCTCTGCCTGCCATTCTCTTGCTCTCACTCTCTTTCTCTGACAAATAAATAAAATCTTTTTTAAAAAATAGAAAATTAAAAAAAAAAGGATTAGGAGTCTAGAAAATTAACTCTACTGGGGGAGCCAGGAATAAGACTTAAAATATGAGTATTTCAAGAATAGTGAGAGAGGGGAATAGTGCATGGTGTCCCGAAAACAAATGAGTGAAAAGTTCCATTTGGAAGAGCTTTGGTGATTTAGGATGGTGGTATATGGGAAGAAATGTGATAGGTTGAGGCCTCCAAGTCATGCTCAATAATTTCCCTTCTTTTTTATTCTTCCTTCGATCCATATCTGCCTCTTTTAAAGGCACTTCCTTCCTTAGAAGATATATGTTTGTCTAAAATACTGATTTTTTTTTTAAAGATTGTATTTATTTATTTGACAGAGAGAGCACAGGCAGGTGGAGCAGCAGGCAGAGGGAGAGGAAGAGGGAGAAGCAGGCTCCCCACTGAGCAAGGAACCTGACTCAGGGCTGGGTCCCAGCACCCTGGGTTCATTACCTGGGCTGAAGGCAGTCACTTAACCACCCAAGCCACCCAGGTGCCCCTATTGTCTTTCTGAAGAGTAGAAGGGTTCCTACTGTTGTGGAGAAAGCCTCTCCTTTGACAAGTTCAGTCGAACCCCCTACAGAGTAGTTCACAAATGACTCAGAAAGATGTGCCATGTAATGGTCCCCTCTCCGATTTTACTGCTCTGTATTTCTCTGAGCTAAATGAAGACACAAGATCGTCCTGAGAGAAGGGTCCCTTATGTTGTTAACTTCTTCTTTTGTTGAATTTATTGCAATCTGACAGTTGGAAAAAAAAAATAGTACCACTTGCTCATTGACTCATCATTGAAGTAGCATGTCTACTTTTGTTGCTGTAAAAGCAACAGCCTGCAGAACTATTCTTACATGTGAACATTTGGGAGACTTATCAGAATATTGGTTAGTGGTTAGCTTAGAAGCAAAGTAGAATAATTCACTAGAAAGGATACACCAGGATCTGGTATGGACTGTATTTTCAGTGGACATTGCTTTTTTCAGTTCTTCTGTTCTACTTACTGATTGGCTTCAACTTTTAAACACCCACTTCTCACTGTTTTTGTGTTTATTTATCTTGTTATAGCTTTTTAAAAATTGTGTTTTTAAAACTTTTTAAATTTTTGTTTTAAAATTTAAATTTTATTTTAAACAAAATTTAAATTTTGTTTTAATTTTAAAATTTAAAATTTTTAAAATTTTCATTTTTAAAAATTGAAGAGAGAGTAGAGGGATTTTGGGGTGCCAATGAAAATAGTAATTAAACCAAAATATGCTCTCTGAATAAGGGTTAGTGAGGGCCCTAATGGTGATGTATTAAAAATTATGTTAAAATTTTAACATCTATTTATCCTTCTGTGGGAATGGAACTATCATTTAATCTGGCGATTGGGGCTTTTTATCAGTTATCCTAATGAAATTTTAAATACATCTTCAAATAATTTGACAACTTTTACCTCTTAACCTTTTACGGAGAGTTTGAGAAAGGTACAGTCATTTTATACAAAAATTAGTTTATCACTTGTTTTCAGATTAGCTTTTAGTTTAAAAGTTATATTATCACAACTTAAATGTCCCTGTAATTTGCATCCAGTCTTTTAAGTTCTTATGTAGTTTCTTTTATTGCTAATTTGTGTCTCTAGATTTTCATTGCATTTTTCAACTTCATCAATTTGTAAGAAATTATTGGCTAAAAATGGTTTTGAAGAATAAGTTTTATGCAAATGATACAATTCAGTAATTAGAGTAGTTTCTTTAAAAAGTATAGCATCCTGTAGTTGAAACTTTTTTTAATCTTTAAATGATGATACAGAGTTATGAAAATCTGGATCTGCTGATTGCCTGATATTGGGAAAAACTTCTTCACTTAGTGTAACTGTATTCAACAGTTGCTGATACCGAAGTCTGATAAATATTGTTTTTAATTATTTACCACCACAGAGCTCTCTACTTAACGGTTAGGTTAGGCACGGCTGTTCATGACTATTTGTTCTATGAGTTACATGTGATGATAAAGCTTGGGATCCTCAGAATAGTTTTTACCAGATAATGTCTTACTTTCTGTGAGATCATTGAAGCTTTGAAAACAGATGTATTCTATTTCTTCTTGTTAATAATTGTTTTAAAACATCTTTTTTCAAAATAGACCAGTGATATCAATGCTTTCCACTGATTTTGCTTTTGCAAATATCAACACATGGTCAATATCCTGAGCTTTAAAAATGTGGACAACATGAAACCATTTCAGACTTATTTTCTAATTTGTCCTAAGCGTTTGAGAATAGTCTTTTCTCATATTGAGAGTACTTTATCCCTTGCTGCATGTGCAAAGAGATGGGGCAGGACTCAGTATGCTTTTACTTTATGATAAATCTCAGTAATGAAATGCTTCCTTCCACTATTTCTTTTAACAAACAGTTGGTAGGGAGATAAACATTTTCTCTCCGGTTTTTTTAAAAAGGGATCATGGTGTACTCTTTGCCCTAAGTCTGATAATACGTAGCCTATTATACACAAGTTCTTTTAAGAATAAATTAAACTAAATTTAACTTTAAAGTAAATAACTCTCATTTGATCTTTAACTAGATGGTTAACAAAAAAGAGCATTGTTTGTATGGATTATGGTAGCTCATAAAGATGTAAAATTTCTAGGATTACTACTTTTCGTGTATTGAAACTTAATTTTGCACATAGTATATCTTTGCAATGCATAGTCAAGGCTCAGAGGGAAAAATGACAAATCTATTTGTTCAGCATGCCATGTACAGCATGAGAAGGTACTTTCATATTTCTTATTCTATTTATCTTTACTACAAATTTGTGAGGTGTGATTTTTATTGTCCACATTGTTTTTGTTTTTGTTTTTGTTTTTAATGGGGAAACTGAAGTTCATTTGTCATAAGGTAAAAAGTGACAGCTCTGGACCTGGTCTTCTGACGTCTTACCTATAGGTAATCTATTCGTACTATATAGACAGTCTCTCCTGAAAAAAAAGTTTTTGTATGAGTGTGTTTTGAAAAACTTGACCAGGTTCAGGACTAAATTCGAGTTTGGGGAAGGAGCTTCAATGTGTTTTAACTTTTTTGTTTGTTTGTTTTGTTTTGCTTTAGCCTGAACACACCACCTGGAACTAAAGTGAAGCTCTCAGGCATTGTGGATATAAAAAATGGATTCCTGCTCTTGAATGACTCTAACACCACAGTTCTTGGTGGTGAAGTAGAACATCTTATTGAGAAATGGGAGTTACAGAGGGTAAGTGTAAACTAAGAAAAAAGGCTTGAACTTTTTTAAAAACTTCACTTTTTTTTATTGCATTCTGTGTTTTAAGGAGATCTTCCTATAATGAACAATAAAACTAGTCTCTTGTGTCAGAGTTGAATCAAATGGAAGACAGTGTTCTTTACAGAAAACTATCTACCTTTATTTAAGTATATTCTTTGTCTTGAGCAGATGTCATTTTTCAGTATTTACTACATTTTATTACATATTTTAAAAAGTAATTCTTTACTGACAAGTTTTCAAAATTCCCAAGATACCATTTATAAATTACATATAATGTATCTGTGTATAATTCTGCAAAAAAACCAGTGTTTGTGAATATGCATGTATGTGATGTATGTCTATTTGTCCAATGTACAACTACACATACAAGTTGTATGTATAGATTTTCACATTAATGGAGAGATTCTTATTGCATTGTCTTCCTAGGCATGTTAGTCGATGTTTTCCCCATTTATATTAGCGGTATCTTCATCCTCCTAGTCATCTAGGTTATCTAGTGATTTTGTCTCTAGTTTGCTTCCAGCAGTCAATTCTGTTGATCCACTGTAGTCAGACCTTAAATTGGTCCTTTGCTCTCCAGATCCATTGCTGTTGCTATAGTTTGTCTTTTTTTTTTTTAAAGCTTATTTTTTAAATTTTTAAAAATATTCACAACTTGATTACTTTAGTTTAAGTCTTTTGCATCTCTTGCCTGAAGTATTACAGTAGCCTTTTCACTGGTCTCTCCATTTATCCTTTCTTCATCTTCTAATTTATGTTATTTATTTCTTCAATATTATCTTCCTTCAGCATCACTCAGAATATAACACACCCTGCTTTTATTTCAAATACCTTAATTTGGCATTCAAGGCTGTTTACAATCTAGCCCTGGTTCCAGTTTTCCTTTTTAACTTTCTAAATTATTTTGTTCTAGCCAAATGGAGCTACTTACTCTTTCTTTGATTCTCTATGCTTTCCTCAGTTATACTTTTGGGGGAAAAAAGCTTTTCCCACATTTATATCATTTGTCTTGTTCTCTTTCTCCTGATCCCTGCATGGCCAAATTGTCCCCATGCTTTCATACCCTGGTCAAATGCTTGCTTCTTTACCAAGTGAAGTAGTTTCTCCTTATGGAATTCTTGGACCATTTTATTTGTATCAAAAAGCATATTATTTTTTTACCTAATGCTAAAATTATGTTTACTTACCTTCTTTAATAGATTGCAAGCTTTTTGAGATCAGAATTGTTTGTGCCTTTGTTCAATTCCATGAATATTTGTTGAACAATCTGTAGTATTATGATGGGCTCTGGCATCAGTATAACATATAATCCTCCTAATAGTCTTATGAGGGAGTATTATGTCCATATATATCAGAAAATGGACTTAAAGAAATGTTAAATAATGTATTTTTGTGATTAGAAAGCTAATAGGT
The DNA here is from genome assembly GCA_002007465.1 of Ailurus styani. Taxonomy (NCBI): domain Eukaryota; kingdom Metazoa; phylum Chordata; class Mammalia; order Carnivora; family Ailuridae; genus Ailurus; species Ailurus styani. Next base: position 463,133 of record LNAC01000774.1, read on the forward strand.
GATAGATCTGAGACTTTCAGTATCTCTGAAGCAGAGCCCTGATCGTTACATACAAAAAACATTATAACGAATGATTGTGGAATGAATAAGTTACAAAGCCCATAAAACTAATTACTGTTTGATAAAATTGCCATTCTTGTGCTACCCTCAAATCTTGCCTGTTACCTAGAATGAGCCAAGGGGCCTAGCAAGAGAAGCTTTTGCTATTTTATGATACATTATTCTTTTCTATTTTCTTAGTTTGAAAGTGCCTCTGTTCGGGAGGTAAACAGATAAAGAAATTTAGGTATATTTTTTATTCCTTAGTATTCATTACTTATGATAGTAATGTGCTACATTTAGGTCTGCAGTACTATGCAGTATAAGGTAATGTTCCATAAATGCATTGTTTAGTTAAAATGTTCAAAAGCAACTAATTACAGAAGTAGCTTGTTACTTTTACATAAATAGCCACATTTATGAACTTTGAATTTCCCAGAGAAATCTCACCCATTTCATATAGCTCTTTTCACAAGTTAATAAATTGTTTTTTTTTATTAGAGATTTTTTAAAATGTGGTAAGATGCTCTCAAGTCAGACCAGTACCTTCTATTATTTACCCAACCCCAGCCAGCGAACTACTTCACTAACTGTAAAGTCAGTTAAACATTCCTAGAAACTTCCTCACCCCTAAAACACACACACACACACACACACACACACACACACACACCATACACACATACACACACATTATTAGTAGTTTGATAGTCGTCCTTGTAATGTTTTATTATATTATGTTTGCATTTTGTTTCCTGAAAGCTTTGTTATTTTTCTTGTTAGGAGGCAATAAAAATTTACATTAAAAAACGTTTAAAAACATCTTTTTTTTTTGTGAAGATTTTATTTATTTACTTGACAGAGAGATTGCAAGTAGGCAGAGAGGCAGGCAGAGAGAGGAGGAAGCAGGCTCCCTGCTGAGCAGAGAGCCCAATGCGATGCGGGGCTCGATCCCAGGACCCTGAGATCATGACCTGAGCCGAAGGCAGAGGCTTTAACCCACTGAACCATCCAGGCGCCCCACGTTTAAAAACATCTTAATACGATTATAGTGCTCTTTGGTTTCATAGTTGTTGTTGCTGCTTTGATTTGGTAACCATAGTGATGTGGGAACCATGGAGAATTCAATTACTTAATAAGCATCTGGCAGGTGGTACACATAGAAATCAGCTGTACATGTAGAAACCATAAACCATAGAGTTAATTTGGAAAGAGGGTCCTAGTCTACGGCCATACCACCCTGAATGCGCCCGATCTCGTCTGATCTTGGAAGCTAAGCAGGGTCAGGTCTGGTTAGTAATTGGATGGAAAGAGGGCCCTAACTGTTTTGTAAAATAAATAGGGGACATTGGGCAGTTTGTATGTATGTATGTATGTATGTATGTATGTATGTATTTATTTATTAAAGATTTTATTTATTTGACAGAGAGCGGGACAGTGAAAGAGGGAACACAAGCAGGGGGAGTGGGAGAGGGAGAAGCAGGCTCCCCGCTAAGCAGGGAGCCCAGTGCAGGGCTCTATCCCAGGATCCTGAGATCATGACTGGAGCAGAAGGCAGACACTTAATGACTAAGCCACCCAGGTGTCCCATTGGGCAGTATTTAAACTATGTGCAGGTGCTGTAGCTATAACAAATTGGTAATTGATAGTGACGAAAAAAAACTCAAACCTCAAAATGTTTTGATGTTGGACAAAGACAAGTTCTAGAGAGTTCTAGAGTTCCAGATGTAATTTACAAAGTAATGTAGTTTCTGAAACATTTTAGTGCCCCTCAGCCTGTTCCCATGACAGATTGGGGTTAGTTTTTTTTTCTTTGGTATGTATGTATTGTAATGTATTCATAACATAAAATTTGACATTTTGACCATTTTAAATATAAAATTCAGTGGCATTAAATACGTTTATATTGTTAATACAATATAAATTTATCACAACCATCCATCTCTAGAATTTTTGTCTCCCAAAACTAAAACTCTATACCCGTGAAATAACTTCACACTCTCCTACAGCCACCCTTAGTCTCTGGTAGTCACCATTCTACTTTCTGTCCTTATGAATTCAGCTACTCTAGGTACTTCATATAAGTGGAATCATATGATATTTGTCCTTTAGTGTCTGGCTTATTTCACTTGCATAATGTTTTCAAGGTTCATCCATGTTGTAGAATGTGTCAGAATTGTCTGACTTCTTAAGGCTGAACACTATGCTATTGTGTGTTGGGGGGTGTGGGTGTCTGTGTATATACACAACATTTTCCTCATCCATTGATGGACATCAGGGTTGTTTCTACTTTTTGGCTAATTGTGAACAATGCTGTTATGAACTTGTTTGTGCAAATATCTTTTCAGGCTTCTGCTTTCAATTCTTTTGGGCATATAACCAGAAGTAGAATTACTGGGTCATATGGTAATTCTATGTTTAATTTTTTGAGTAACTACCATATTGTTTTCAACAGTGATTACACCACCAGCAATGCACAAGAGATCTAATTTCTCCACATCCTTGCCAATCATTTTTATTTTATTTTATTTTATCTTATTTTTTATAATAATCATCTTAATAGGTATGGAGTGGAATCTCATTGTGGTTTTGATTTCCATTTACTTAATGTTTAGTGACATTTAGTAGCTTTTCATAGGCCATTCGTATATCTTTTTTGGAGAAATGTTTAAGTCCTTGTCCACTTTTTAACTGGTTTGTTTAGTTTTTTATCGTATGAATTATTGGTATTTTCTGGATATCAATTATTTATCAGATATATGACTTACAAATATTTTTTCATATTCTGTGGGTGGCCTTTTACACTGTCAGTAGTATCCTCTGATGCACAAAAGTTTTTAATTTTGGTGAAGTTTAATTTCATGGTTTTTTCTTTTGTTGCCTGTCCTTTTGGTGCCGTATCTAAGAAGTCATTGCTAAATCCAGTGTCCCGAAACTTTGCTTCTCTGTTTTCTTTTAAGAGTTTTATGGGTTTGAATTTAGTATTTGATCCATTTTAAACTAATGTTTGTATATGATACAGGTTAAGGGTCCAATTTCATTGTTTTGCATGTGGATACCCATTTCCCCCTGCAACATTTCTCTCCTTTCCCCAGTGAATGGTCTTGTCCCTTCATTGTCATTTTCATCAGAAATCATTTGATCATATATGCAAGCAAGGGTTTATTGCTGGGTTCTTTATTCTTTTATTCCATATGTCTGTCTTTATGCCAGTACCACACTATTTTGATTATAGTAATTTGAGGTAAGTTGTATAATTGAGAGGTGTGAAGACTTTTTAAGATAGTTATGGCTATTCACGGTCCCTTGAGATTCCATATGAATTGTAGGATGAATTTTTCTATATCTGCAAGAAGACTTTTTGGGATTTTGTTAGGGATTGCATTGAATCTCTAGACCACTTTGAGTAGTATTGACATCTTAACAATATTAACTTTTTCTATTCATGACCATAAGGTATCTACATTTATTGGTATCATCTTTAATTTCTTTTAGCATTTTTTATAGGTTTCAGTGTACAGGTTTCTTTACATAAGTTTATCCCCAAGTATTTTATTCTTTTTGATGCTATTATAAATGAAAGGTTACAACTTGCTGTTGTTTTTTGCTCATTCTGGTTCTCAGTAATGACCTTGGAGATCTCATATGTTGGCTTCTGGAGCCTCTTTTCTCTGCAGGTCTCTCTTTTACAAAACTCTGCCCTACAACAAGTTGCTTCATCCTGCCTGTACTGTGAAATTCAGTTTCTCAATGTCACTCTCTGTGCTGTCTGCATCATGTTTCTGAGCAGAGATGCAGAGCTCATCTGTTTTGTTTTGTTTTTTTCTCTTTCTTTCAGGGATTATAGTCCTGCATTACTTACTGTCCTATGCCTTAAAACAGTTGTTTCTTTCATCTTGTCCAGATTCCTACTTGTTTATAGAGGGAGATGAAGTCTGACTTTCATGCATTCGTCAGGATGAGAAGTAGAAATCCTGTGTTTTAAATTATATAATGTGTATTGAGAAACGGTATTATTAGTAGTTTATGTGAGCTTTTTGAGGAACTTACAGTATAAATTGAAATGATTGATATTTGAGTAATCCTATTCTTATATCTAAACTGAAGCTGGGAAAAGGACCCCTGAATAATGATATGCATTTGCTGTTTTTTTTTAAGTAGGTTAAAATCTTAAGTATAGCTTGTAAAGAAATATGACATTCCTGTACAATTTAAATTACTCTTTGCTTTTTTTTTTTAAGATTTTATTTATTTATTTGACACAGAGAGAGAGATTACAAGTAGGCAGGGAGGCAGGCAGAGAGACAGGGAGAGGAGGAAGCAGGCTCCCCGCTGAGCAGAGAGCCCGATGCGGGCCTCGATCCCAGGACGCTGAGATCAAGACCTAAGCCGAAAGCAGAGGCTTTAACCCACTGAGCCACCCAGGCACCCTAAATTACTCTTTGCTTAATCAACTGAATAGTATTGCTGCCTTTAGTTTTAGCATTCTTTTTTTTTTTTAAGATTTATTTATTTATTCAAGTGACAGAGAGAAAGAGGTAAAAGCGTGAATGGTGGGGAGGGACAGAGGGAGAGAAACTCAAGCTCCCCACTGAGCAAGGAGCCCAATGCAGTGCTCATCTCATGAGCCTGATATCATGAGCTGCTGAAATCAAAAGTCGGACGCTTAACCGACTGAGCCACCCAGGCACCCCTAGTCTTAGCGTTCTTTATATAAATTACCTAAAATGCATAATATTCTTTACATATTCAGGAACTCTAGAACATGTTTGAAAAGTACACATGATGATTTTTTAAAACTTCTTTCCACCCACTATTTAAATAACACCATATTTTAAATGTAATATTTTCTTATGATAATTATTAAAGATGCACACAAAATTTAAAGTTGAACAGGTGTATTAAATGACAACTAGTGCTTAACAGACATGTTAACACCTCAAAAACAAAACAAATAGGAATAGATGACTGAAAGGAGTCCTTCAGACGATTCCTTGTGATGTTTTCAAAGGACTTTATGATGTGAGAAATTGTTTTGCTAGGAAGATCTTTTTTACCCATTTTTACAATCATTGTTATTGCTCTAGTCTTAAATATGAGAGGGGAAACAAAGAAACTGAAATTAGTGGGGTTTGGAAGCTTATTGTTATTAAAGAACAGTGGGCTGAATACTTATTCAAAGTGTAAATTGATTTGAAAAACAAGACTTTATTAAGGAAATTTTACCGTAATTTAAAGTAACCTCTATATCATAAACTATAATAATATCTCTTTAAATAATTAGAAATCACTTTTATCATAAGTATCCCTATGAACTGTTGCTAATCACAACACTTTGACACCAACTGTGTGTACTTTCTACAGCAAGCAATTTTGGGCTTCTCTATAGACACTACATGGGTGTCCTAAAATTTAATTCAATTCTGACACTACCCAGAATTAGTACAGATCCCACAGCTTAAGGATTCAATCTCACAAGCCTGCTCCACCACTTCAGATGCCAATTGCAAATAGTGAGTCCCCAAGTTACCCACATTTCAGTCCAGTGTGGTTACAAATTGGGGATTCTCATGACCCACTTCTCAGGTTTGATAATTGGTTATAAGGGCCCACAGAATTCAGGCAAACACTTACTTACTATTACAGGTTTATTATAAAGGGTATCATAAAAGATACAAATGAACAACCAGATGAAGAAGTACAAGATCTAGAAGGGTCGCTAGCTCAGGAATTTCTGTCCTTGTAGAACTGGTGTGTTCTACCCTCCCAGCACATGGATTTGTTCACCAGCCTAGAAACTCTCTGAACCTCATTGTTTAGGGTTTCAGTGGAGGCTCATTTTACAGGCGTAATTGAATAAACCATTGGACATTGGTAATTACTTCAGTCTCCTACCTTCTAAACACATTATTGGTGCCTCTAGCAACCAGTCCCCATCCTAGAGCTATCTGGGGGCCCATCAATAGTTGCCTCATCAGGATAAACTCAGGTGTCCTCAAAGAAGCTTATTCTGAGTAACAGAAGATGCTCCTCTCACCCCTGTCACTCAGGAAATTCAAAGGGTTTTAGGAGCTCTGTTCAGGAACTGGGGAAGGAGACCAGATATATATATATATATATATTTTTTTTTATTTTATCACAATATCACAAGTATGTTATTTGCTAATAGTTTTTATGTCTAAAACTTTATTTTAAGGATCATTTCTAGGTAATATTTGTCAGATTATAGTTTTAATATGCTTTAAAGTGAAATTCTTGTTAACAATGTTTGTCGTCTTGAATTTACGCCCTGCTGAGGAGGGTTTTTGTATTTTTTTTTTAACTGTTTTACTTTTATGGGAGCAGGTCGATAGGTGCTTCTGAAAAATGTATTTGAATGTGTAGTTTAGTATGGGGAAATGGGGGGGAGAACCTTTGCCTAGTTATTGCCTAATTACATAAAATATTTTATGTAGTTTGAAATAATTTATAGAAGGCTATTTTTTCCTGTTCTGTATAATCTACTAAAGTAAGTGGATGCCTGGTACATTGTAAATGGTATAATTTCTGTTTTGTGACTTACTTTTCTCACAGAGCTTGTCAAAACACAATAGAAGTAATATTGGAACTGAAGGTGGACCACCTCCTTTTGTGCCTTTTGGACAGGTAATGACTTTCATGTTGGCAGATGAATTTTAATCAGCAAAAAATTATTTTTCACTTATATTCAAACTGTGTTTAGTTTTGTGCTGAACTATTCATTTAGAGGTCATGGGAGTTATGTGGAAATATATTAAATACAGAAATTTAATAATTTTGTGGAGTTTTTTCTTTAATTAAATTGTTGGTGTAGATTCTTTTCTCAAGAGCTGTTAACCCAAAGATTGAAACAATTAAGAGGCATACCTGAAGAGCAGCAACTTAGAACCAATTAAGATAGAATGGAGGGGGTGGTGGCATTTTTTTTTTTTTTTGAGAAAGAGAAATTCAAAAGTAAGAGACAAATGTATGCTGTAATTTCCCACTCTGTCAGAGAAACACAAGAGGGAGAGGGAAAATGAAAGTGTCAACAGAAGGGTGAGACATAAAGGTGAGAACACAAAGGCAGGAAAGGGCCTCACTGCACTTCAGTGGGGCCTGCTGTCCCAGCTGTCCTCCGCTGGGTTCTGTTCTTCTGCCTTGATCCAAATACCCATCTCAGTCCAGGACTTAATTTCATTTCTAGTTGGTGTTTATTTTTTTAACTACCGCAGTCCTGATCCTTCTCTCATAAAAGCTAAAAGTGTGCTACTTACTATTTTTTCAACCCAGCCTCTGCAAAATGTTACACTGAAGTAACGCCTTGGCTGGCGGGTATCTTGAGCCTTCCTGATTGTACTCAGCTTCAAATTGTGTTCACAACAGTCTCCTGCAGACTTTCCCTACTTTATCCCTGCTGAGTCTGAGAATACCTGTGGCAGCTTTCTCTTTGCTTCATGATGGCACCAGCATTTAGCTGTTGGTAATCTGCCTTGCGTTTGCTCTTTATTTTTCTTCAAGAATGCTAGCTCAGAGTGCAGATGAGTTGGGAACACAACAGGTGGAAAACAGAGCTACATTGTAACAGTTTTGTGTTGATGTGAAAAAGACATTTGGCTGATCAGCAGATAAATGGGTACAGTCAGTTGACTGGCATCCTTTCCAAAAATATTATTTAGGGTCAACTCAAAATTAAATTAAAGTCATTCATGCATCATGGCTATTTTGAAAATACTTTAAAAATATGCTGATTTTACCATGCTTTGGATCCAGGCATGGTTAAGATGAAAGGAGGCTTGATGCCCTATAGTCTGATCCAGATGTCAGTGATATAAACATTTCTTTTGAGGTATTATTTTCTTATGAAAAACTTGAATCTCTTTTGGAAATACTGAAGTGTTTTATTTTTCTATATTATTACCAGAAGTGCATATCTCACATACAAGTGGATAGTAGAGAACTGGACCGAAGAAAGACATTGCAAGTTACAATGCCTGTCAAACCAACAAATGATAATGATGAATTTGAAAAGCAAAGGACTGCTGCTATTGCGGAAGTTGCAAAGAGCAAAGAAGTAAGAAACTAAATCATTATAAATATCTCTTATTTCTTGTCAGTATGCTCTATTTAGGTTACTCATAATCATTATTGTCTTTTCATGTAAGGTAACTAATTCAAAAAACTTTTGAAATCTTCTTGCATTTTTCATCAATAGAAATGCCACAGTAACTTATGGAGTCTTAAGCTTACACATTTTGCTCCTATGTTCTTTTTGTTAATCTCCTTGACAATTTTTTTTTTTTTGAGAGAGAGAGAGAGAGAGAGAGTAAGCTAGAGAGAGAGAGAGAGCATCAGCCATGGAGTGGGGGGCGGGGGGGGTAGGGCAGGGAGGACCTGACAAGGGAGAGGGAGAAGCAGACTCCCTCCTGAGCAGAGAGCCTGATGTAGGATGTAGGACTGGATCCCAGGACTCCAGGATCATGACCTGAGCTGAAGGCAGATGCTTAACCCACAGAGCTACCCAGGCACCCTCTCCTTGACAATTCTTGCTAACAGACTGCCTTTTTCTTCCTTCCTGCAATGTCTTTCTATCATCCGTTGTTTGTAGGGTCCAAGAGCACAAGTTCTGGAATCAGATAGCCCAGAAGCATATCCTGCTGTCAACCTTAGTTAGGTTACTTAGTTTTTTGTGCCTTATTTTCCTTCATCTATGAAAAGGGGATAATAATTGTACCCACTTCATAAGGCTGCTATGGGAATTAAATCAATAATCTTTAAAACATTAGAATCCTGCATGGTACAGATCAAGTTTTTCTTCACTAAAAGCACTCAATACATGAGACTGTTGCTATTCTTTACTATGTAGCTAAGGTACCTTAGTAGCTAAGGTACATTTTTTTAAAAAATCACTTTTAATGCTTCTGAAATTAAAGCATTTTGCATAGTTCACCTAAAATATAATTCTTTTTTCCCAAAAAGCTATTAAAATTAGGGAGTTTAAAAAGAGTATATTGGGTATATATCAATCCCTTAATGATTATAGGAAAGTTGTTCTTTTGATGTACATTTTTCTTATATAAACTTTCCTCCCAAATTTTTATTTGATGTCATTATAGCTATTTACTGGGATATAGTTTATACGGTAATCGGCTTCATTTTTTTAAAGTCATAATGATCACATTATATTTTCCATAAATATTTGATAAGTTGAGAATCCTAGTTTTCTGAAAAAACTTAAAACTTCTCAATTTGTATTTGAGAGAGCTGCTGTTGGCTCAAAACTAACCGAACTTGCTTAGTGTAACTCAACTGGCAAATCTAGGACTAAACATATGTGCATTATAGTAGACTATCCTTATATCAAGATATATCCTTATATCCTATATACCCTTCTGTATAGGTAACTGTGTGCATGCACGCGCACACACATACATACACACAGATTTATATTTAAATGTCTGAACAGCAAATCATGTAACACTGTAATTGTTCTGAAAAGATGTTTTATGATATCCATTTAAACACATGGATTTGGTGGAGTCTACTGTACATGATCAAGCCATGATTTTTTTTAAAGATTTTATTTATTTATTTGACGGAGAGAGAGATCACAAGTAGGTAGAGAGGCAGGCAGAGAGAGAGGAAGAAGCAGGCTCCCCGCTGAGCAGGGAGCCCCATGCGGGCCTCAATCCCAGGACCCTGAGATCATGACCTGAGCCGAAGGTGAGGCTTAACCGAGCCACCCAGGCGCCCTCAAGCCATGATTTTCATTTTTTCCTTTATTCCTTAATCAGCAAATATCTTTTGAAAATCTATATGCTAGGAATTGTTTTATTTTTTTATTTCTTATTTTTGAGAGAGAGAGAGACAGAGAGCTAGCGTGGAGGGGTGTGGAGGGGTTAAGGGAGGGAGAGAGAGAGAATCTTAAGCAGGCTCCATGCCCAGCCCAACACAGGGCTCAGTCTCATGACCCTGAGATCATGCATGACCTGAGCTGAAATTAAGAGTTGGACATTTAACCAAATGAGCCACCCAGGCACCCCTTATGGAGAGTTTTAAATGCTTAGGTTAAGTCAATGAACAAAATAGACAAAAGATTCCTGCCCATATTAAGCTTATATTTTAGTAAAGGAGACAGACTATTAGCGCACTGAGTAAGTAAGTTAAGTGGTAGGTTAGATGTTGTTTAAGTGCTATAGGGAAAAAAAAAGTAGAGTAGTTTGGGAAGTTGGGAGTGCGGTGCACTTTAAAATACAATGGTCAGGGATGCCTGGGTCACTCAATCAGTTAAGTGGCTGCCTTCGGCTCAGGTCATGGTCCCAAGGTCTTGGGATGGAGCCCCTCATCAGGCTCCTTGCTCATTCGGGAGCCTGCTTCTCCTTTTCTCTCTGCCTGTGTACCACTACCCCTGCTTGTCCTCTCTCTCTCACTGTCTTTCTCTCTGTGTCAAATAAATAAGTAAAATCTTTTTAAAAAAATAAATAGAATAGAATGGTCAGAAATTGAAAATTCTTTTAAATTTTTGTGTAGTTTATATTCTAGTAAAGACAAATATAAACATGCTAAATAAGTAAGTTGCAGGTTTCAGTTTTAAATATACTAATTTGATTAGGTCTCAGGATGATGATATTTGAGCCAAGACTTGAAGGAGGTAAAAGAATTAGCTAAATGGTTACATGAGAAGAAAAAACCTTTGCAAAGGTTCTAAAGCAGGAGTATATGTTCAAGGAATAGGAAGGTAGCCAGTGGAAGCAGAGAAAACAAAGGGACAAGAAGTAGAATATAAAGTCAAAGGCGATAATGAAGGTCAGCTTATGTAGGTCTCTGTAAGTCATATTAAAAATACTGACCTTTATTCAGAGAGAAATGAGAGCCTTTAGAGGGTTTTCAGCATAGTAGTAACATCAACTTTGAAAAGCTAATTCTGTCTTCTAGGTTCAGATTTTAGAGAGAAAATAGAATCAGACGAGTTAGGAAATTATTAAGGTAATCCAGGGAGGGGAAAAATAATGGTAGCCAGGATGGTGATGGCAGCTGTATAGGTGGTGCAAGTGGTCAGATTCTGGAATTTTACAAGTAGAGCTATCGCGATTTCTGAGACTGAATGTGGTACATGAGAAGAGGTGTCATGAATAATTCCAAGTGTTTTGCCCCAAGAAGTTGTCAGGTTAGAGTTCTTTACTTTGAATTGGAGAAGAATATGGAGGAATGGGTTTGAGGATAAAGATTTGGTATTCTGTTTTGAACATACTAATGTTGAAGTGTGCTTGTGAGATATCCATGTGGCTTCATAGGCAGTGAGACAGACGAGTATAATTGAAAAAGTGAGCTTTGGAAGAGAAACACATTTGGAAGTTATAGATATATATGGATACCTCTTGAAAATCATGAGGCCAAACGAGATCACCAAATGAGTGCTGAAGGGAAGATAAAAGGGGTAATTATATGAACCTGTAGCACTAGAGGTTTATGAAAGAGGTTAAACCAGCCAAGGTACAACCAAAAAGATAGGATCAAAACAAAAGAATGCAAAAATTGCATCATGGAGTAATGATTAAACTTGTCCAAAGCTTTTGAAAGATCATGTAAGATATAGTCTGAGAAATAATCTAGAGTTGGGGAATTCATTTCCTCTAGATTTCTCTAAACATTCATGTGGATGGTAGTAAGATAAAATATACATTATAAAGAGAAAGTGAGTATGCAGATATCAGTGGGTGAGTTGATGTGAAAATCTATGCAAGTTCTGTAATGATTATTTCAGTTTTTTCACTGAGGAAGTAAGCAGAGTCAATAGTAACAATGGAGGAGAAGTTGTTGGAGGTTTGAGGAGTAAGGAGAATATATAAAGTAGTGGTCTAGAAGACTAGAAAGGTAGTTAGGCTAGGGAAATATCATAAGATTGCTAGGGAGCACTAAGGGCCCACTTGAATGTCATGGTCATGATGATTTCACGGATTCCTAAATTGTACAATCTGGACAAGATGGTGTCACTCATAAAGGACAAAACCATTTACCTTATGGGTAATATTTAAGTTGTGTTGTTTCTAGATATTTATATGTTTATTGAGTGGCAACTATTATAAAATAGTGAAAAGCAATTCTGAAAATTTATCCTATTGTTTAATCTATAAAAATGGAAAGAAAATAATAAATAAAAGCATGCAGAAGATGCGACCGTTTCACTAGTACCCAAAGAAAAAGTACTTTTGGAGTTACGAAATTTAAATTCCAGAAATATGTTTAATTTGGAATACATCAGTGTCCAGAGTTCTCAGGTAACTATGTTTTAATATATTATGCAAAACAATTAATGTTGCCATGGATTGAGAGTGTTTACCATGTGCCAGTTACTAAATTGATCACTTTGTGGTGTTGATGCCATTTAATTCCTACAATGTCCCAATTAGGTAGGTTTTCTCATCCCTGTTTTAAGAGTGAGAAACCTATCTTATAGAAGGTGGAAGTAACTTACCTGAATTCAGGAGAGGTAGGAAGTGTTTGAGTTAAGATTTAGTCCCAGTCTTGTCAAGTTCCAAAGCTTGTGTTGTTCACTATACTGCTCCATTTCCCAGTCCATTTAAATACTTTAGATCACAATTATATAAACTCATATTTTTTTCTTTATGGTTTTGTAAGTGATGACCCTCAAGACATTCCAAATCTATTGCATAAAAAAAAAATAATGAATCTAGTTATACACCTTTGGTCTTTGAAGATGTGGTTTTAATTTTGGTTTAAGTAAAATTTAAATATTGTGGTGCATCAACTACCTAATCAATATTTAATATGTTGTCTGATTAATGCTTATCTTATATTTCTGTTTCTCAGGTTCTATTTCTTTATATTTTCATCTGATTCAAAATAATTTCCCAATGTTATGTAAATTTATAACTAGGATGTTTTTTACTGTCATAATTTTAAAACATGTGTAAAACTATTATTATCACAATTAAAAGCAAGTGTTCAGTTCTTCCTCTTTTATTAGATCTCTTAGAACTATAAAGATATTATATAACCAAATGTTTAATTTGATATTATACAAGTAACAGCAGTGGGTTGCTTTTCAGTCATAATTTTGTATCTTTCCAAACTAATGTTCTTTACATTCTAGTGTTTTCACTATAGCTTTGATAAAAATGAGATCAAATCAGATTTTCAAGTCAAATCAAATGTGATTAAACATAATTATTCAAGCAAGTCAGGCAAAATAAGAAATAATGGACTTCAAAGTTTTTATAGTTGGTAAGATGGCATATTATATAATTAATATAAATTATAAATTAATAATGAGAGTTTTAATCTAGTGTTAAAATTCATATCATTTGTTTACTTTTTAAGATCATACAATCAGGGGCACCTGGGATAAGCAATCAGTAGGTTAAGCATCTGACTTCGGCTCAGATCATGATCTCAGGATCCTGGGATTGAGCCCCACTTTGGGTTCCCTACTCAGTAGGGAGTCTGCTTGTCCCTCTTCCCCTCCCCCACTCATGCACATGCACTCTCTCTGTCTCAAATAAATAAAATCTTAAAAAAAAAAGACAGTACAACCATATTACTATTACTGGATCACAGACATAATGTAACCAATTCCTAGACATGTTTAGTGCCTTGCTAAAGATAGACTTGCTATATAACCCAGGTCTCATGATATCAGTAAAGTATTATACCCTAGAATTATTTTAACACCCAATCTCCATGATGCTGGTACTATTTTATTTTCTTCTATATTGTTGTCTACTTAAGTTTTTTATTCTGATGACTCGCCTAGAAGATTTAAAGATTTCAATTAATTTAATTTTTTTATTGCTTCATCTGGACTTGTAGAAAAAAGAGATTATGGCCAGTAGATATTTGTTTAAAAAGAATTAGTTAACATTTCATTTTTTTCATGTAAAACATAATTAAGAAGCTTTTAGGTGCTTCAGTTTTACTAGGTGTTTTTAGTTGTAGATGAGTCTTTAGAGCTGTTTTTAAATGTTACTTACTTACATCTCTTTTGTTTTTCTCTTATCAAAAGACCAAGACATTTGGAGGAGGTGGTGGTGGTGCTAGAAGTAATCTCAACATGAGTGCTGCTGGTAACCGAAATAGAGAAATTTTACAAAAAGAAAAGTCAACCAAATCTGAGGGGAAACATGAAGGTGTCTATAGAGAACTGGTAAGACTAAAGAATCAACCACAAAATTAATGTGTTCTTCCTTACCTTGATGATTTTTGTATTCTCTCTTGTTACCACCACTGGCTTTGTTCAGTGTATTATACATAGACTTCACAATTCTAAGAAGGCTTTCATGAAGGATTATAGTTAATCTATGGAAAATTTGGATTATTTGAAAAATGATTTATTTAAAACATTCATTTTACTTAAATTTCTAATGTCCAAATAACATCTTTTGGAATGGGTTGATAAAAAGCCATCAAATTAAATAGAGGGCATTTAAAAGAGATTGTATTCTATAAGATGATGCATCAGGACCATCCCTTCCCTTCCCTTCCCCACATCTTTCTCAAATTTTGGCTGAAGTGACTTTGTTTTGTTTTTTTTGTTCACTCTTTGGGAAAATATCTTAGAACAAGTACATGTATATTATGGTCTCATTTGCAAAATATACTTGGATTTTTAAGATAAATTTATTTCTGGTATGCTGCAGTGTCCTCAGATATAAGGGAACTGAGAAGAATTCATTTTGCCCTGCCTTTAGAAGTTAAATGACTTTAAATGATTTTATCTGTAGGGTACAGAATACCAAGACTGGCTTAAATAATAAGGATTTATTATTTCACATAACTAGAAATTCAGAAGTAGATGGTTATAAAGTTTGATAAATTCAGCAGTATAACAATGTTGCAGCTCTCTGGTGGGCATCTCTGTGATTTTTTTTCACTTTCTTCTCAGGGTTATAGGATTCTCTGTGTGTTAAATCTTCACACAAAAATTCAAAAGCAGGAAGGAAAGGGTGTGGAGGAAAGGAAAATATAAGAAAATATTTTCTGAAATCTCCAGAAAATTCCATTTATGTCTTATTGACTAGAGCTAGGTCACATGTCCACTTCTAAATCAGTCACTGGTCAAGGAGAATGGGTTTATAAATATGGGCCAAGCTGTCTCTCCCTTAAACATATTCAGGATAGAGTAGACATAGTAGGCTGAAAAAATATGGTCTCTAACTAAAGAAGCCTTCAACCTTCAGTAAAATGAGAATACTTCTTTAGGAAATGTCTTGCCATAGAATATCAGAGACCAGCAGTTTGGGGTTATAGTAAGGATTAAACACATAAAGAGAGTGACATTATAAAGATGGTGGAGTAAAGAGTTCCAGGAATTGGCCCCGCCACCCAAATAATTGCTGCACTGACAAATACTCGAAACAGCTGTTTTAGAACTCTGGAGCCTGGTCAAGTCAGACACTTGAGCACCCAGAATAATGAGCAATGAAGAAAGAGGCTGGTTACTGGCTGAGCATGGGGGTAATGGAACAGAGACTTCAGTACCACAAGAAATATAATCCTTGCAAAGAAAGTTTGGAAAAATCACTAAACAAATTTACAATGGCAGCTTTCATCTAGTAGGAGCAGCAGTCCCTGAGGAGGAGGGAGAATCTGATTTCCAAAATTGTTGCCATTATAGTATTCAAAATGTCCAATTCTCAACAACAATAAAAAATTACAAAGCATTCAAAAAAAGAGCAAACTATGACCCATTCATAGGAAGAAGAGAAACTGACAGAAACCATCCCTGAAGAAGCCCAGACATTGGACTTACTAAACAAAGACTTTAAATAAACTATCTTAAATGTGTTCAAAGGTCTGAAGGGAATCATTGACAAAGAACTAAAAGAAATCAAGAAAACAAGTAGGGAATATGAGCACTTGTTGTTATATGCAACTAATGAACCAATGAACACTACACCAAAAACTAATGATGTATGTATGTTGGCTAATTGAACATAATGAGAAAAAAAAAGAGAAATTATAAAAAAGAAAGCAAATAGGATTACTGAAAATTACAGTAGCTGAAATAAAAAATCTAATTACCAAATTCAACATCAGACTGAAACAGGGGAAAGAATCGGTGAACTCTAATATAGGGTATTGAAATTATCAGGTCTAAGATGCAGAAAGAGAGAAGAGTGAAGAAAAACAGAGGATAAGGGATTTATGGGGTATCATCAAATGTACCAACATTACATTATGTATGGGAATCCCAATAGGAGAAGAGACAGAGGAACAGAAACACTATCTGAAGAAATAATGGCCCCAAATTCCCAGTCCAATGAAATTATGAATCTATAAATCCAAGAAGTTCAGTCAACTCCAATAGGATAAACGTAAGGAGAGAGACACACCAAGACACATTATAATCAAGTTGTTGAGAGCTAACGACATAGAAATCTTGAAAGCTGTGAGAGAGGAGCAATTCATCAAATTCAAGGGATCCTGAATAAGATATATGACCAATATCTGATCAGAAACTATGAAAGCAAGAATTCAGTGGGGTGATATCTTGAAAGTACTGAAAAGGAAAAAAGAAAAAAAAAACCTGTTAACTTAGAATTATTATCCAACAAAGCTATTATTCAAAACTGAAGGAGACCATCAAAAGGACAATTTGAAATTTGAATGTGCATGTAAATTTGAATGTACACGAATTATTCTAATGACTAAGTACCAAATTATTTTGCACATTGGACCATTTTCAATTCCTTATTTTCAACAATTTAAGGAAGAATTGATTGGAATGTCAGGCTATAGGTTCTTAAAATAATTTTTGACAATGGATGGTATTGTAGGTTGAATTGTATCTCCCCAGATGTGTTGAAGTCCTAAACACCAGTACCTTAAAATGTGACTTTATTTGGAAATAGGGTCTTTACAGAGATATCAGGTAAAAAAAAGAAGGTGGACCCTAATTTAATATGACTATTCTTCTTATAAATAGGGGAAATTAGACAGACTGATATAAACAGAGGGCAGGTGACCTGAAGACACACAGTGAAAAGATGGCCATATGACTAGAATGGTATATCTACAAGCCAAGAAATGCCAAGGGTTGCCAGCAAACAACAGAAGTTAGAAGAGACGAGCAGAGTTCTCCCCTAGAGCTCTCAGAGAGAGCATGGTCCTGCTAATACCTTGATTGAGAGTTTGGTTAACTACAAATCAGATCCTTAAGGAAGGTAGAATAAATTATAGTGAGATCAGGTAATAATTGATTGTTAAAAATATTTTTGATCAAGTTATATGTATGGAACAGTATTCTTAATTAGGTATTTATTTGAGAGATCATTGGGGGAGAGAAAAGTTTTAGAAAGTTTGATTATTATTTTTTTTACATTAAGGTAAGTTTTTAAATAGGACAGATGCATTTTAGTTTTGGTTTGTTTTTTTTATAAAGATTTTATTTATTTATTTGACACAGAGAGAGAGAGAGAGAGATTACAAGTAGGCAGAGAGGCAGGCAGAGAGAGAGGAGGAAGCAGGCTCCCTGCTGAGCAGGGAGCCCAATGTGGGCCTCGATCCCAGGACTCTGAGATCATGACCTGAGCCGAAGGCAGAGGCTTTAACCCACTGAGCCACCCAGGCGCCCTGCATTTTAGTTTTGATGTCCAGTCCTTTTTATGTTTACTTTAGCCATATGCATAGTAGGGATCTCAATTTTCTCTTACATGTCAACTCTGATCTATTGATAATAGCTGCTGTGTTTAGAAAGGATTTTGTGTTTGGAAGGATGCAGTCATAGTTTGGAGAAAAGTACTATGCTTTTATCATTGTCTACACAGGTATCAGAGTGGCTGTCTGCAACATGCAGGCATATGCTATCTTAAAGCCTATCAATCTTTTTTTTTAATTAACATATAACGTTTATTATTTGTTTCAGGTGTACAGGTCTGTGAATCATCAGTCTTACACAATTCACAGTGCTCACCATAACACATACCCTCCCCAATGTCTATCACCCAGCTACCCCATCCCTCCTACCCCCCTCCACTCCAGCAACCCCCTGTTTGTTTCCTGAGATTAAGAGTCTCTTATGGTTTGTCTTCCTCTCTGCTTTCATCTTGTTTCATTTTTCCCTCCCTTCCCCTATAATCCTGTCTTATTTCTCAAATTCACCATATCAGTGAGATCATATGATAATTGTCTTTCTCTCATTGACTTATTTCGCTTAGCGTAATATCCTCTAGTTCCATCCATGTCATTGCAAATGGCAAGATTTTGATGGCTGCATAATATTCCATTCCATATACCACATCATCTTTATCCATTCATCCGTTGATGGACATCTAGGCTCTTTCCACAGTTTGGCTATTGTGGATGTTGCTGCTATAAACATTGGGGTGTATGTGCCCCTTCGGATCACTACATTTGTATATTTAGGGTAAATACCCTGTAGTGCAGAGGACATGAACAAACATTTCTTCAAAGAAGACATCCACATGGCCAACAGACACATGAAAAAGTGCTCAACATCACTTGGCATTTGGGAAATACAAATCAAAATTTCAGTGAGATACCACTTCACACCAGTCAGAATGGCTAAAATTAACAAGTCAGGAAATGACAGATGTTGGTGAGGATGTGGAGAAAGGGGAACCCTCCTACACTGTTTGTAGGAATGGAAGCTGATGCAGCCACTCTGGAAAACAGTGTGGAGGTTCCTCAAAAAGTTGAAAATAGAGCTACCCTGTGACCAAGCCTATCAATCTTAACTTTTAGATGTATAAGTTAGTTATATATTCTTCAGCTGGCAGTGGTTCAAGAAATTTCTTTATGGGATGTGTTTGTATTACTTTAAAAGTTCTTAAATTCCACTCAGCTCTAGATTTTTCAGGGAGATTTTGGGTCCTGGCATTTATGAAGTAGATTTTCCTGTTTGAGGTACAGGCTGTCAAAGCACCATAGATAGTGTTGCTAATGAATATAGAAAGAGTACTAAAACAGAGAGGGTTAAAAAAATAAAGCTACCAAGATAGTACCATTTTGTTAACTTCATTTTATACTTTGCAGTTTTGGAGAAGTGCTATATTAAATAAATTGACTTTTGAGGATATGGAAGTTCAACCAAGAAAAATTTTCATTATAGATATTTTTCACTGTATTATTTTCAGAAGCTTTTTTCTGACACCTACAGTTTTCTCCCTCCCTCCCTTCCTCCCTCCCTTCCTTCCTTCCTTCCTTCTTTTCTTCTTTCCTTCTCTCTCCTTCTTCCTTTCTTTCTTGCATTTGTAATGGTAGTTGTGATGTCAGAGAGTACTAGAGGCACAACCCCACATATCATACAGATTTTTTGTTGATTGTTGGTATGAAAAAGCAGCAAGTGAATGTTGTATTAGTATGACTTTTTTCCATAAGAGATGCAATTTTTAGTTAAAAAACAGTGTATAGTTAAAAACGTATACCTTGCTTATTTATGGCCATCAGCACAGCTTTGCTCTTAATTTCTTACAGGTTGATGAGAAGGCTCTGAAACATATAACAGAAATGGGCTTCAGTAAAGAAGCTTCGAGGCAAGCTCTTATGGATAATGGCAACAACTTAGAAGCAGCACTGAATGTACTTCTTAACAGCAATAAACACAAACCTGTTACAGGACCACCTCTGAGAGGTAGAATTCATTAAGCAATGTGCCAGATAGTATTGTTTGCTTTTCAGGCTGGGGTTTTGTCACAGGGAAGTGGGAGTTATAAATTCACTTCTATTTGTGGTAAGTGGAAGGAGCACCAATTTTGGAACCATGGAGACTTGTTCAACTTACTCTAAGTCTGTTTATCTTCATCTTTATGTAAAGTAGGTCTAATAATATCTTATTTAACAGGGTTGTTACAAGCAGTAGAGAAAATAGGATATGAAGTGAGTAGTTCTATTCATTATTTCTAGAACTGTGCCCCTTACATAAATGACTATCTGCAAACTTTTTAAAATTAACAAGCACATGACTTTTACTTAGTGTTATTCTTTAGTCATTCAGGCCTTAATCCTATATTCTTTTAAAGGATAAGTGGTTAAAGAAAAATTTTATAAAAATGATTTTTTTCTCTTAGAATAAGAGAACATGAACAAATTCAAATTTCCAAATAGATCATTTAGAGGACTAAAGGTGTTAGTTAATATAATCATTTAAAGGGATGCCTGGGTGGTTCAGTCGTTGGAGTGTCTGCCTTCGGCTCGGGTCATGATCCCGGGGTCCTGGGATCAAGTCCCACATCAGGCTCCTTGCTCAGTGTGAACCCTGCTTCTCCCTCTGCCTGCCACTCCCTGCTTGTCCTCTCTCTCTCTCTCTCTCTGACAAATAAGTAAATAAAATCTTTAATAAAAAAAGAGGATATGATCTCTCTGATATGAGGAACTTGAGGGGCAGGGTGGGGGGTCGTGGTGGGTAGGGAGGGAAGAATAATGAAACGAGATGGGATGGGGAAGGACACAAACCATAAGAGACTCCTAATCTCACAAAACAAACTGAGGGTTACTGGGGGGTGGGAGGGTAGGGATAGGGTGGATGGGTTATGGACATTGGGGAGGGTTTGTGCTTTGGTGAATGCTGTGAAAGATGTAAGCCTGATGATTCACAGACCTGTACCCCTTGGGCAAAGAATAAAAATAAAATTAAAAAAAA